>JAMYIC010000484.1:0-25129 GCA_024112705.1 Microcera coccophila | reverse complement strand
AATGGAAGGGGGAGGGGTTGGATAGTATTTTCATGTACTATTTCTGTAAATTTGAAATGTCTGGATCCCATCGCTCTGTGGCTTTGATCTAAATTCCTACACGTATCCACGTGAATGTCTGCTACTCGAAGAACAAAACGCCCATCTTCAGTCGTTCGGTTAGACTCCTTGTAACACAGCTCTAGTTTGCTTGATCTAAATAGCATCAGAGCTCAAGTATGGCAGATGTGATGCCCATATCGTCCTTCGATGATGACGAGATCGTCATTCACATCTAGCAGGTCGCCTGCTCCGACCAGCACTGCGATACATGTCCCGCTTACGGTACTTCGGACTTCAATCTCCATCTTGCTCGATTCAACGCACAACTGCCACAATGATTTAGCACTTGAGCCTCAACGAACCCAGGAGGAGCGCGAAACTCACCAGCAAGTCCCCCTTTTGAATGCGGTCCCCCTCCTTTACTAAACACTTGTAGCATCGTCCCGGCATCATGGCCTTGATCCTCTCACCTTCAACGTCGGCATCGTCAGTGTGGCCGGCGGGAGTGAGGCCGTTGGTCCTGGTGGGTGGCTGGTAGGGCTTGGTCAGTTCCTCTGCGAAAGGCGCACTGGCGATGGCTTGCGCTCGGCGGGCGGCGGTCGTCGCAATTTCGTCTTTGTTCTCCTCCAGCCAGGCCTCGTACTGTTCTAGGTCCAACACGTCCTTCGTCACGCGGACAAGGTCCTCTGCAGACTTCGCGTCGAGCTCGTCTTCGGAGATGGGGTAGAAGCAAATTCTGTCGAAGAGCCGGAACATCCAAGGGTTTTTGGTCGCATTTTCTGACTTGTTTTTCTGTGCTTGGGAACTGGCTTCACGTGAAGCTAGGCGCGAATCCCACACGTCTACGGTTCGGCCGACGAGTTGATAACCGCCAGGCGAATTTGTTGCGTATATGCACATGTACTGCCCGCCAATCCCGACGGCGCCACGAGGCGTGAACGAGCGAGAAGGATTGTATTTTGTACCGAACAAGCGATGCCGAGGGTCGAGGGGTATGGCTAAGGGTGACCCCATAAACACGTCTCCGAGCCCAAGGACAAGGAATGTTGCAGAATGAAATAACGAAGCCATCTCGTTGATGCCGTTCAACTTCTCGAGGAAATCCACGTTGCTCGGGAGCCATGGCGCATCGGCTCGAATGGTTTCCGTGTAGCGCTGCACCGCGGCGCGATTCACCGTATCATCGAAGGCCAATGGGAGATGAAGGGTCCTCGAAGGCACTTGGCTCGGCACACTATACGTGCTAACATGTGCTATCAATCGACTTAGCATTGTACTGGGAGACAAACCGCCGCCGTACAATACGTGAAGCGTATACACTCCCGGCGTCAGCTCCTCGACTCCTGGGATGGGTTGGTTCCGGTGCTGTTCGCAGAAGGCAAAGATTTGGAAGCTTTGGTGGAGGTCAAAGTCGGTCGCTTCACCAAAGTCTAGAAGCATTGCGCGATCTCCAGCTTGTCGGAAAGTAATCTTCTGTCCGTTTCGTTCCACCTGCTCAACAAATGCAGAGACTTTTGATGTCCGCTGTTCCAAAGAAACGCCATTGGCAATACGAGGTTCGGAGCCTGAAAGAGGTGTAAGACTTTCGAGAGCATCTTCAAGTTGCGTCTCCAGGAGCAAAGCGGCTTCTGCATCGATTGGCTCGAAACGTATGGTATCCCCCGGACGCACTTGTCCCATCTTCCACAGATCCGCTGATGCGATGACGCAAAAGACCACGAAGCCTCCTAGACTTGGGCCATCGCAGGTCAGCACGACAGCCTCATCGCCCGTGAAGCTGACGCTGCCGATCGAGTAGGGGCTATCATGGACATTCGACGGGTGTAGGCCAGCTTTTCCTCCATCTTGGCGACCCCATGCTGGCTGCGGGCCTGTCAAACGAATACCCAGCCGATTGCTATTATGGTGGACATGCCATTTGCTGGAAAAGAGTGTCTTGATACCATCTGAAGTGAAGAAGTCTGGGGCGCCGTGAGGTCCAGGGACAGCTCTGATAGTCCAACGAGCGTTTGGCTGGCTGGGGAAGGGAATCGTCACAGCTTTTTGAAGGGCACCGTCAAAAGTTGTCACATCATCAGGATGATCGATCTTCAGCACATCTCCTCGCTTGAATTTTCGACCCGAGAACCCTCCAAGCTCACCAAGCTCGAAAGTTGCACGACTTCCCATGACGATTGGAACCTGGACTCCGCCACGAACAGCGATATACACGCGATAACCGTTCTCTGCGGTGCCGATACTCAGACTTTGCCCTGCCCTGATATGGAAAGGTTGATACGGAGGCATGGGTTCACCATCACAGCTAATGGGTGCGAGGGCACCTGTCACAGCGACGATCGCATCGCAATGAAATTTCAGTGATGGGCCCTGCAGAGTACACTCAATCCCAGCCACATCCGCCGAATTGCCCACAAGCTTATTTGCCAATCGAAAGGAATAACTGTCCATCGGGCCAGAAGGAGGAACGCCGATGCTCCAGCAACCCGTCCTGCCTGGATAGTCTTGGATGGTAGTCAACGTGCCAGGAACGATGACTTCGAATGATGGAGACGTAAACTGAAAGGAGTCGAGCGATTTTGTCGTAAAGTTCCCTGTTTTGAACAAAGATGACGAAACGATCTGCCGCAAATACTCGAGATTCGTTTGCACACCTTCTACGCAAGTTGCCGCCAAGCCATCGGCCAGGTTCTTCAAAGCTTCATCGCGATCTGCTCCGATGGAAATAAGCTTGGCCACAAGAGGATCGTACGAAGTTGTAATCTCTGAGCCAACCTCAATCCAAGTATCAACTCGTAATTTTGATGGGAACTCGAGTTTTGTGACACGGCCGGCACTAGGGCGGAAGTTTTGTGCTGGGTTTTCAGCGTAAAGCCTTGCTTCTATCGACGCTCCCGAAACTTTTAAGTGGCCGAGTATATGCTTAAACAAATTATCACTGCTGTTGTCGGCGATTTTCAGCATGCACTCAACCAAGTCCAGCCCAGTGACTGACTCGGTAACAGGATGTTCAACCTGCAACCGCGTGTTGACCTCAAGGAAGTAGTATTCCTGAGTGTCAATATCGTAGATGAATTCGACCGTGCCAACGTTCCTATACTTGACCGAAGAAGCAAGGCGAACAGCGGCTGCTTTCATGCTTTCACGTACACGGATCGGAACCATGATCGCGGGGCTTTCTTCAAGAACCTTTTGGTGTCGTCTTTGGAGTGAGCAGTCGCGCTCTGCGACAGCGATGACACGACCTTCGCCATCCCCGAGAATTTGAACTTCAATGTGCCGAGCATGTTGGATAAAACGTTCCAAGAACACGCCTCCATTTCCGAAATTAGCAGCGGCTTGTCTCTGGACACTCTCGAAAGTGGTTTTGAGACTCTCTGCATCCTGGCAATGGCTTAAGCCAATTCCGCCCCCACCAGCTGTGCTCTTCAGCATCAGAGGAAAGCCAATACGCTCAGCCTCGATGGCAGCATCATCTGCAGATACTAGCAGTTTATCGCTTCCAGGAATAGTAGGAACGTCGGCCGAGGCAGCAATAGCGCGAGCGCGGTGTTTTAAGCCCAGCTCTGTCATCTGTTGCGCCGTTGGGCCAATCCATGTCATCCCGGCTTCTTCAACAATGGTGGCAAAGTCGGCGTTTTCGGCTAGGAACCCGTAGCCGGGGATGACTGCATCGGCTGAGGCAGACTTTGCGAGTTCAATTATTTGATCAATGTTGAGGTAAGTCTCTGACACGGAAGTGCCGTTGAGTTTCAAGGCAATATCCGCATTGCGGACGTGAGCCGCATTTTCGTCAGCACCTGAATAGATGGCGATGGCGCGAAGTCCTATTCTGTGTAGGGTTTTGATGATTCGCACCGCGATCTCGCCTCTATTAGCAACCAAAACGGCAGAGATTGACGAACAAGTGATCTCTTTCGCTTCTGGTTCTTGCCTCTGACCATTGGCTTGATGGATGTAGTGCCTCCAGCCGCCGAAACTGGTGATATCAGTAGCATCAATCAGCCCAAACGGTTCACACACGAAGCCTTTGACCCAGGATCCATCGCTCAACTCGACTGAGCCAATCGCCAGAGGTGAAGGAATTGTCGCCATGAAACTCGCAAGAGTAGACTGTGGCAAGTTCCACACTTCGACTTCAATTGTTCGCCCCTCTCTTTCCACCACGCGTTTCAAGCCTGGCTTTTTGGGTCCAGTAATGGATTCCAGAGCAAAAAGCTGATAGCTCGGAGATGTCGTCGTCTTCTTCCAGAGCCTTGCACCTCGACTCACAAGATCCTGGTTGAGGGGAAACCCGGACAGATGCGCACCAACAACAGCAATGGAAACATGATTGGAGTCCTCCAAGAGGACAGCAGATGGGGGTTCATGAATATTGACTCCGGTGGCCCCTAAAGGCCGAGTCTCGTTGGCGAACCAAGATCGTGCCCAGTCAAGCATCTTTGTTTCTTGCCAATGGTTTGAGATCAATGTGATTCCAAAGGGAAGTCCGTCGGCCCTGAATCCAGCAGGTACTGACAGTGCCGACCAATCCAAGAAATTGACAAAGTTTGTGTAAGTGCCAAGAATGGAGTTTTCTTCGATTGGTTTGGCTGCAACTTCATCCAAAGTCGGGAACGTGGGTGAAGTGGGCACAAGGATCCCATCAAAGTCCCGAAAGATGGTTTGGATCTCGCGACTCAGATCCTGGCGAAGGTATTCGGCAGCAAAGGCATCTGCAGCGGAGAATCCTTCTGCTTTAAGTATGATACCTCGCACGACGGGGTCCAAGTGGTCCGTACCATTTCGTCGGATGAATTTGTCGACGGCGACATATCTTTCTGCAACCCAGGGGCCTGAATAAAGGAGTTGCGCGAGCTGGAACAAGGGCTCAAAGTCGACCATTGTGAGATTCCATCCCAGCTTCTGGGCCTTTTCCAAGGCTGATTCGTATGCAAGCGAATGCTGTTTTCGGCCGAACCACTTTGGGTCAGAGCAAATCGCCAGGGAAGGGGTCTTCCCATGACCACCAACACCAAAGCCATGCAACCCAACAGTCTGTCTCTCACTCGGACGGGAAGAAGAGTAAGAATCTTGGGCATCGTAAGCCTCAGCAATCGACAACACACTTTGAGCGTCGTCAATAGTGAGGGCGAATATTGAAACACAATCCAACGTTCTGCAAGCTGGAACCACGCCCCTCGCACTCAAGGCGCCTCGAGTAGGCTTCAGCCCAACAATGTTGTTCAGGCCTGCCGGCACTCGACCGGAGCCGGCGGTGTCAGTTCCCAGTGAGAATGGCACAGTTCCTCGAGCGACAACCACAGCACTTCCTGAGCTAGAGCCACCACTTACTCGGGTTGGATCGAATGCGTTGGCGACGGCACCGTGGGGAGATCTTGTGCCCACAAGCCCAGTGGCGAATTGGTCCAGGTTTGTCTTCCCTATAACAATGGCACCAGCTGCTTTGAGTCTTTCGACCACTGGGGCATCAGAAGTTGCTGGCCCATCACTGAAGGCAGGACAGGCAGCTGTTGTGGGAAAACCGTGACAGTCGATGTTGTCTTTGACTGCAAAAGGAACGCCGTACAGCGGTAGTGATTCGGGCGTGCATCCAAGTTCCTGAATCTGAAGCCATTGAAGTTCAATCTGCTCCTCGGTAGCAATGGATATCCAGGCATGTGTGATGGGGTTTGTCAAGCGCTCTGCTGCTGCCAGAGCACATAACCTTTGAAGACCACCCCCTGCCGCCTGCACAGCTTTCCACTCAGGTATCGTCAAGGCAGTGGCAGACTTGAACCCATTTCGGGCACCGTTGGTAGAATGAGGCATATTCTGTGATGATCACTCCCTACTGTCGGCCGAGGGCGTGGAAGGTGCTACTGCGGCCGGGTGTGATCAGAGGTGATCTTTGGCACAAGATGGTCTTATGAAGACAACTTTCTCTCTTTTTTTTGGTGGTCGAGATTTCTTGAGGCTTGTGTTTCCTTAAGAAAGGAGCAGTCGGCTTGAATTCAGGGCTGACCGAAAGGGCAAAGAGAATCGGGAGGTGAGCTGCTGGATCTCCTTTGATCCTAACCATCCGGTGGTATAAATACCTCTATAGCAAGCTCCATAAATTCAAGTAATGTCATCATAGCATTCGATCGTCCTGTTTGATGTGCAAAGAAGGGACGTTGAAGGGGGCCCGGCGGCGAGGGCCCGGCGGGACGAGTGAGCGATTGACGGTGATGGCCTTGCTCATATCCAACACGTAAGTGTTACACTGCCATTGGCGGTTTTTGAAACTCTTGGCAGACAATGCCTTAAATCCCAAACCTGCACAAGCAATTGATGCTGCAGCCTTCGCAATCGCTCGAGGGATCTGGAGGAATACAAGCAGTGGGTTTATATCGATGGGCAGAATAGCGGCTAATTGCATAACAGAAGTGACTGCACTCTGCATAATCGCATGACCGCTGTCGGGAGAAATAAAGAGCTTTCTTTCATATACGGATCTCATTTGCTATAAGTTTCGTTTTCTCGTTCATTCAACCCTGTTTAGCCTACACTTAGTGTCGTATGATGGCTTTTTTTTTGCGCCATTTCTCAATCGTCCAGGGTCACGATCGATCAAAATGTCGCCAGTATTTTTAGGTCCCCACACATCGTCGGAATTGTCCGCTGGGAGTCGCCAGACCAATAAACGCGATGCGCCGCCGGCGAAATGCGTGGAGCCAGGATGGCCTTTCTCGCCGCCGGCCAGGCCAAGGGAAACTCGGCGGGAACCGATGTTTCTAACTACAAATCTGAGCCAGTATGGCTCGGAATAGTTTGAGGAATTGCGATCTCGCTGTTTCATCAAGTAGCTATTAGTCATGTTTCAACTTCGACCATGTAGCAATCTAACCTCTTGAACCAGCCAAGATGTTGTGATCGTGACCTGGTGCCTGGACATCCTTCTTGACTCCCAAGACTCCGAACCCATAACCTTCCCCCATTATTTTTATCGCCATCAAGGTTCTTAGTATCTCTGCACACCCTGTTCTGATTATGGCTGCAATGTGAAAAATTCTCATGATGGCATCAGTACCGTCATGGTTCCCATAGTATAGGGTAGGTCATGTTCGCGGTAAACAATACAGAGTTATCTCGCGGATCTTGACGCTTATTGATTGTTGATTTTCTTGTCTAAGCAGCATTACACATCACCTTCAGTCATTCACAATCACCCATCGGATACGCCCGTGCTCCCGACCATCCCCGTGGGGCAATATGGGGTACACAGACGGGTTGCTTTATCAGACTCTCGCCAAGCTATCAAGATAAGACACGTACGTTTTCGTTTCCCGCTGGTCGATGGTTTTCCACGTCCAGCAGCTCTGCTCGATGGATCCGCTTCTGTAGCAGCAGCAGGCAAGAGAAGGATGAAACGCTTTTGCTTATCGTCCGCCTCGTAAGAGGGGTCAAGGTACCTTCGCGCACGCCTTGTGGGTCATCCACTCTTATCTCGATATCCGCGATATCAGCGATACAGATACCAGCCTCCAGCGTACGGACAGCTCGCGAGCCCGATGCAAGGTGGTACCGAGGCGTCGGGCGGCCCATCGACAGCCGCAGCTGCGGCCGCCGCCCGGTCACGTCCTTGCGATACTTGTCGCGTTCGGAAGACGCGGTGTGTGAGGGAGGATGGCCATACACGTTGTGTCTTATGCGCATTTCATAATCAGCAATGCACCTTCTTGCGGGGGCCGACTCCACGCCAGCGTCGAGTAAATCGCGAGAGGCATGTTCAGCAACGAGACGGAATCGACGAGTTCTCGACGGCTCGCCATCATGATCAAGATCCCGGCCATACAGCAATCACTCCTCCTTCACAAGCCACGGGAAATGGAAGTCGACTTCCAGCAACCTCTCCCGCTTCACTTCGACAGGATGACACAGCATCGGACCCGCCAAGCATCGACGACCCTATGCAGGGCCTTTCGCACTCACAAGTCCTGCTACAGTCTATGGGGTTTCCAAGCAATCTTCCTGAACCTCCCCGACCTCCCATCTTGAGCAACACTTTGGGTCTTGACCTGGAAACCCATGCCGAGTACATTGGACCGACTGACTACCGGGACCCTGTCCTCCTTGACCTCCACCGCCCGGAACTCTCCAACCTTGGAAACTCGCCAAGGAAAGTCAGGGCCCGGTTTGCACGTCGCCTGGATCCGAATACCATCTTCCTCGTGCATCCAGACGAAACGACAGCCTCTGAATCCCAGCGTATTGCCGACCTGGATGCTATAGAGGCCGCAGTACACCCTTTGGGCCGCACGCTCGTCGATCTCTACTTTCGCGTTGTTCATCCGAGCTTCCCAATTCTCCACAAAGATGTCTTCATCAGCAAACATCGTGTCTCGCATCGGCACTTTGCTCCCTCCTTGTTGGCTGCGGTCTATCTGCTTGCGCTCGACTGGCAACTGTATGATAGCTCGCTCGCCGGCCGTGAGACGCAATCCATCCCCGACTCGGCCGCGCTGGAAGAGCTAGCAGAACGAACTATTGCTCAGGATATGCGGCGACCCAAGCTGAGCACCTTGGAGGCTGGGCTGCTCCTCCTTCAGCGCAATCCACGCGTTGTTGAGTCCGTCATGAACAGAAAATCTACGTCTAATCGGATGTTTACCGCGCAGATGGTGTCAATGGCACAAGATTTGGGGATACACGTCGACTGTAGTACTTGGTCGATCCCGGCATGGGAGGTCGGCCTGAGACGGAGGCTGGCATGGGCTTTGTACATGCAAGACCGCTGGGGAGCGTGCATTCATGGCAGGCCGTTCCTGATTCAAGACAACGACTGGGATGTTCAGCCCTGCTCTGATTCGGATTATCCAGAACTCCAACCAGCTGACGACGCTACGGCAGAGGAACAGTCGACAACGAGGATAGGCTGGGAACTGTTCATACGCCACATCGAACTCGCCCAGATTTTAAGCGACGTTACTCGCACGTTCTACACTACATCAGCCATCCGAAGCGGCGGGACTCTCGATCGAATGGGCGTTGTTGCTGCGGTTGAACTTGCTAAGCCTTTGGTTCTCCGCTTGCGCGAATGGCACGCGACGCTACCAGCAAGACTCCAACTTCAAAGCAGCAATATGCGGGAGCTTTGCGCAAATGGCGCGTTGCATCTGGCTCACGCCGCGGTTGAGATCGCACTCCACCGTGCTCTGGTACGGATCATGACCCCGGATACGCCTGGATCGCTTTACGAAGTCGTGCGCTCAACTGCTCGTGGCAAAGTCCAAGCAGCAATCGAGTTGCTAGCGTCGCTTCGACCAGAGCATACGGCGGCTTTCTGGGGCGGCGCAGCAGCATATCAGGTGGCGGAGGTAGGCTCCTTAACGGGTCTCTTATGGGCAACTGCAGATTCCCCGGACGAAATGACATGGTGCGCTTCCCGCGTTGAAGAATTGAGATGGGCGTTGCGCGTTCGTGGTACTGCGACTGCCTTTGCAAGGGAGGCTCTTCGTCTTCTGGAGCGTGATATTGGCGGTCTTGGCATGGTCAAAGCCAACGCTGACGGGTTGGCTTGAGATACCAGGATCTTGACCCGGAGGCGGCTAGGAATTGATTAAACTGGTGAAACATCGGCATTCATTTCGTAGCAACCAGAACCAGCCACCGCAAGTGACGTTGTACGCCGTTCACGGTTGTCCAGTCTATGACATCACTCGCAAACACCAGCCTCTTCCAACGGGATCCCCTCGATACGTCATACTGCTTCGTGCATTATTTCTACCGCGTCTAAAACACGCTTCGGTCTCATCGCCAAATTTCCCTACCTATCATCGCAATCGCCGTATCAATTGCACCAACTATGGCTGGTCAATCGGGAAATAAAGATGGTGGGGAGCAATCTGCCGCCACTGGAGAAAAACACCAAACAGAGCACGCGACTCCCGACCCCAAGCGGGCCAAGCTTGAGAAGAATCAAACAACGCTTGACGGTGTAGTGACTACATTGGAGGGGTCTGACCAAGAGGACACCAAAAAGAAGGACACAGACCAGAAGGATGCCAAGCAAGATGATGCCACTAAGGACGCCAAGGAGGAAGATACGCAAATGGAGGACAAGGAGACTTCCGAACCCGAGAAGAAGGGTGATCCAGAGGATGATTCAAAGAGCGACGCCATCAAACCAGCCGAAGAACCTGATGTGCCGTCCAGCATCCTGGAGAAAGGAATCATTTACTTCTTCATGCGTGGTCGCGTAGGCATTGACCACCCAGGCGAGGTCGACGATATCGCACGAAGCCACATTCTGCTCCGGCCCATCGCAACAGATGCTAAGCTGGGTGAAGGAGCTATTCCTGATGCCGGCAACACGCGACTTCTGGCTTTGCCCAAGAAAGTTCTGCCTGCGAGCGGCAGGGACCGCTTCATGATTTTCGTTCAAAAATCCGGCGCTCACTACGACGAGATCAAGAAGGACTTCTTGTCGTCTTCAGATTACGATACAAAGACCGCTGGGACTCGGCATACACCAGCGGCTACGCCCGTCGGCGAGGGTGTCTATGCCATCACAACAACAGGCCGGGAGAGCCACTTAGTGTACATGACGACACTCCCCGAGAAAATGGATGAAGTTCAGAATGAGCTCGGCCTGAAAGAGAAAGGCAGCTTTATCCTCAGCACCAAGAATCCACAGTTTTCTGGCCCAGCCAATGCGCAATTGTCCGAGTCTCCTGACTTTCCAAAAGAGTGAGTCCCCCATACCTTCGTCTGAAAATGTGCCAGCGCTCTAACATATTCCTAGAATCATTGATGAGTTTCGTTCTCTCCGATGGATGCCCTCTCAGCCAAAGCACTTGGACTACGCCAATGCTCAGTTCCTACTCATCGGCGAATCTTCTGGGATTCAGAAAGCCCTGGAGCCCCAGAAAAAGGACGAAGAAGACGGGAAGGAGGAACCGCAACAGATATTAGAGAACCTTGAGGAAGAAGATACGAAGCGAATGAAGGATCTTGGGAAAAGTCAGTCGGAAGCAATTTTTGCGGATCTCCACGCTCGAGCCAAGGACTATCCGAAGCTTCAGACGACCTTTTAAGGTCATGTTTACTTGAACTGTATTCAATCTACTAAAAAGATCTGACAATTTGAGAGATAAAAACTGAGTATTATCTCATAGATAGGTCGTGGCAACACGTCGTTCGATGAGAGCTCGCAAGCGTCTGTGGAGCAGACACCGAATGGGACGCGGAGCATTGTTCTGAAATAAAAACGAGCCGGCGATTCGTGAATCGAACACAGGTTAGAGTCATGTCGTTTATAAAGTACTCCTGACGAATGTCATTTACATCGGCGATACTTTGACCTCTCGATGCTGCCGGCACAGCGGTTTGAGAATTAGGTGATTGGGAGAAAACTCGGCGAAGTAATCATGAGACCTGATTGGGAGCCGTTGAAGTCATCAACACATCCCCATTCGGGCGAATGGTTTAGTGGTATAATACTCCCTTAGCATGTTCTGATCTACGATCACCATCTGGGAGTGGTCCAGGGTTCGATTCCCTGTTCGTCCAGCAGCGGTGGTTTGAACCCACCATTGTACCTTCTTTTTGCTGTCTCGAGTAAATCTTTTACTTTTTTGATATGAACTACTTGGAACTTCTTCAAGCATGGAGGCTGATACGGATACTGGTGCAACAAATCAGGCTGCAGACATAACATTTTTGGCGCCCGAAAATGGGCTCCCAAGAGAGGAGTGAATTCTTGGTTGAAGAGGAGAAAATCTAATTGAGATTGGGGCAAATCGCTCTTACTGGTCTAATCGTGCATCATCTTGTTTTATCCCTGCTCCTCCTTAAGGCTGTTTGCCTCAGGTTCGACGTCACCTACGGGCACCGAGTCATCCTCAAAAGGCTTCTGCCCTAAACGCGACCAACACATCGCCGACATCAAAGCCTCGTCAGTCTCCTTCGACTCCCACAAAAGCTCCGACTTGCCGTCGCCCATGTGTGTCACTGATCGATCCTGAAACTTGTCAGCTACATCTTTCAGCCGCTCCAGAGGGGAGCATACCAGTCCCAAAGTCAGTTTGATGATTCCATCTGCCCAATAGTTCCGATACTCATAATTGGGCTTCTTGCCACGCGCCGCGCAGAGGATGTTGTCGGCTACGACGTCAGCTTGTCGGGTTGCTGATCGGCCGTTGGGATTGGGAGTCTTGGTGTCGGCGACGTCGCCGCAGGCGTAGACGTGGGAGAGGGAGTCGTCGTCGAGTTGGAGGGTTCTCTTGACCTTGATGTGGCCAGACTCGGAAACGACATTTGGTGCGAAGTCCTTAACGATCGCTGAGGCGGGTGCCTGACCTGTGCAGTTGATCTATCATCGTCAGCTCTTATCTACGACTTTAAGAAGATGACTTACGAATAAGTCACACTCGATGACCCTGCCTGAGCGAAGAGTCACGGTTCCGGCTTCCTTATCCTCCTTCACCACTCGTTCTTCCAGGATCGTCTCACCACCCAACTTGGTAAACCCGTCGAGGGCAGCCTTCTGGAGTCCCTTGCCAAATCGGTGCATGAGAGCTGTTCGCGAATGTACCAGAACAATAGTCTTCTCGGGATACAGTGATTGGGCATCTGTCGCAACTTCGACCCCCGCCGCACCACCTCCTACCACCACGATCTTCTTGGCATTTTCGATGCTGTTCTGCATAGCCCGAAGCCGCTTCATACTCTCCAATTTGTCGGTAGCGTTGGTGCGCGAGGGGAGACCCTCTTCGACTGCCGATCCCGTCGCGATGATGAGGAACTCGTATGGGATTTCCTCGCCACTGCCTTGGAGCGTCACATGCGACTTGGTCATGCCAACCACGCGGTCTTTGATCCATTGGACAGCTCCATCGGGACAGCCCTTCAACCAACCGCCGTAAGGAATGAAAGCCTTGTGTTCATGACCCTTGGCGACGCAAAATCGGGGAAGAACCCAAGTGAACTGGAAATGGGAATTAGGCTCAATGACAACGACTCGGTACGGACTGTCGGAAGGGAGATTCGTGGCGATGACGCGAGCAGCCTGGTATCCGGCAAAGTTGGCGCCGATGATGACAATATTGCGGTCTCTGGTTGTTGAAGCTGATTTACCAGAAATCCTGACGACCACCCCATCTTTAGTCCGTATAGTTGCGCGGCGCAGCTCTCGCCAAAAGAAGGCGAACGTGTAGGCTAAGACCTTAGCGAAGAGGGCTGGCTTCTCTAACATGATGTTTTAGACTTTCTCGACTTATTGACTTGGGTGCAGAAAGGGGTCGACAATTTGGAGCGATGGAGGGAGGCTAACTCAATGATCTGGGAAAAGTCGATCTGATAAGATTATCAATGCCCGGCCAAGACGCGCGAAATATTGCCCATGGAGGCTCCATGGCCGACGAGGTGCGGCCGTGCCGTCGGCATTTTGGTCCGTCTTATAGATTCCGATCCCGCTGGGTTACGTTTCCACGGACATAAGCCAGGGTGTGTGGCTTGTCGAATTTCCCGTTCGCCGAAATCTCCGCGAATTTCGCTTCATCCTACTCCATCGCTTCGCTCTTCAGCCGCAGACGATTTAGCAGAGACCACCTTCCAACTTTCGGATCCGCTCAAAGACCGATCACTCGGTGCTCGGCTCGGCTTGTGATTGGAAACTCTCAAGGGCTAGACCCCTGTAGGCAATTTCGAAGGCAAGCGCACCAGGAAAGGCACAGCACACGAAAAGACGCTGAGAGAGTCACGATGCACACTATGTGGGTCGTTTTGATGTGCGGAATTATCTGATGATCTGATAATCGAATTATATACAAGCAGGCTAACCGATGTTGGCTGCTCTTGGCTCAACAGCGTTCCACAGTTCCCACTCTGTGGCCGCTAACCAGGAGTCTTCGTTTCTGTCTCCACCCTCCACCTTCAAACAATCTCACGACCAACTAAAATTTATCCGCTGGTAACTATCTCAACAGTGGTCTCGACGGCTGTTGATGTAGGCCTCTCCCCGCTCGCCCTGGCAGCCGCCTTTGCAGCAGCAGCAGCCTTGAGGAGTTCAGGATTCATGTCTGCGCCGGCACCAGCAGCGAGAGCAGCGAGAGCCTGCAGGCTTACGGGCTTGCCAGAGAACTTGGGGTAGCCCTTCTCCTTCCACTCCTCGAAGCTCATGCCGCCAGCTACAGAGGGCATTCTAATCATCAAAGGAACGGTGATATCCGAGGAAGTACCAAGGGTCTCGGCCTTGTGCACAACATTCGCCTTGAGCAGCTCGAAGCCGACCTTCTTGTACAGACCGACGGTTGTGGGAGAAGACTCAAAGTACAGGGGAATCTGCAGTCGCTCACTCATTTCAATGCCCCACTGGCACAACAGAGCGCCAGCTTTCTTGCCCTGGTGTTTCGGGTCGACGGCAATGACGTGACAGTCTGATACTTCATGTCAGGGCTCGTGCATGGCAAGATGGGGAAGGCAAAACTTACAGATGTAAGGCTGATCCTGCATGAGTTCATTTCGAATATCCCACAAAGGGTTGAGGACTGCTTCGGCTCGAGCCCGCTGCTCACCCTGCAGCCACGGCACGCCAGGGTTCTTGCGCTCCTCTTCAGTTCGACGCTTTATATATAGATCGCCGAGACCCATGCCGATGGTCTCACCGGTCTCAGTGTCGACACACTTGAAAGTGAACTGGCTGTCTGAAGTATGCCAGTAGGCGAGAGTCGCGGCGGCATGTGCCTTCTTGAACTCATCGTCGATACCTTGAGGGAAGAGTATATCGACCATCAAACGGCCCATCTCCTCATTCTTGAAGGCCTCGAAGTAGATATCGTAGATCCTTGGGATATCAGGGATCAGCGCGGGGAGCACGATTTGAACCATTTTGAGCGACTAATGGATGAGATAGGCGGTGTTGGTCAAACTTGGTGGAAAGACGGCCGGGGAAGTCTCTTGAGTTAAGATGAAGGATGTGGCTTCAAAGTTGAGATGAACAGATAAAAGCCGAGGTCCAGTCTCGATGAGAGCTGAATCGACGCCTTTAAATCCTCCTCTCGCTTTTGGAGACGGGGATCAGAACCGTGACTGAAGGACCAGGATCTTCTGAGCTGAGGTTCCAGATCCCCAGTCTGGGAGGGTAGCAGTAACCAACGTGGTTCGACCACACAATAGCTCTGAAGCTAGATGGACTGTTTGGTAAAAACCACATGTCCAACTATCCTCATTGAGCTAGAGCTCGCAATTCGTGGGCTCCGTGGATAAGGTTACCGACTTTTCCGGAGTCAATTCGGGCTGAAACGTGAAGTTTTCACAAGCTCAACCAGTCAACCCTGCTCCCGAGGAAGTCGCCATATCTTTCGGACAAGGTTACCAGGGTAAGAAGGAGGAGAGGCGTTGGAAAGTTTGTTCTTGGTAAAGACTGTGCCTTTCCAAACCAACTGCACCCGAACCCGGCGATTTTCTCCGCTACCCCAGTTTGCCATGCAACTTTACCAAAAATGACTCAGGGTCTTGACACTAGAGAAGCTGGACAGGATCTTTTGCATGGTCGGGTGAACCACCCACCCCCCTCCGTTGACCCCTGCATGGAATCTTGGCCCTTGTCCTGCAGCTCGTTAAAGTTATCTGATCCGCCGGCTAGCGTGTCCTTGGCGAGTCTGGGCTTTGACGACTGAAATGGACTCGGAGCTTCTCCCGAACGGTTTAAGCCTCAGCCAATGCGGCACTTAAGTGGTGGATGAAATGAACATGGTCAAGTGGTATCACAACGGTGATTCGCTTTGTGGGTCGTAGGTTTTTATTCGCAGGCCCTGGCTTAGCCTCAACACCATCGTCGAGACCGAGCCCTCAAACCCACTTGATGGGGAGAAGATGGACCGTCCGCTGGAGGGCTGACAGGCGTTTGTGATCGTCTTGGCTTTGACAAACAGGTGCCGACTAGTAATAGCGCGTCCAGCTGAGAGGCTGCCCTCGTTGACTTTGCACATACGGATTTCCTAAAACTGAGTCTCCAATCCCCCCGGTGGGAAGTGTCCATCAACGGTGCAACATCGGCCCCAGGAAAGCTTCCCACATCCCACGTTTCTGATCCACGTTCAACGATGAAGATGGAACGTATGCAAGGTCTCGTCTGCTTTCTGACACTCGTCTGATAAGATGCGGAACGACTTTCCGAAGTTTACCGAAAGCAAGATGCGAGAGCTCTGCTCGGAGTTGGGGGGTCTGAGCTTGTAAACACCCGGTATTCCATCATGTTGCCTATTTTTCAAGCAGTTTTGAAGAGTCACCCAAGAAACTGGGGCGTTACCGAGTACATGGCTTTGGGTCGCCGTTATGGCCGTGCTTTTCTGCACCATGGACCCGGAGGCATTAGTCTTCAGCATTGCCAACGATAATTTGTTAGGTCGACGAACTGTCGGATCGTGTCAAGCCCACATGGGTGGCTCTAGCGGTGATCCTCCGCCGATCGGTCTGAGCGGCCTCAACTTGACAAGATCAGAAGGATCTCCAGTGTCATACTATCCCTCGAGTCCCATTATAATGCCAAGTGGCCAAGTGGACTAGCACATACGACCATAGCTCTTAGAAAATACCGGGTCCCGTCTGCTCCCCTTACGTCAATCTGAGAAGCGCCGGATTAGTAGTTGGGTCGGTGACGACCAGCGAATACCTGGTGTTGTATGTTTTTTGTTTTTTTTCTTAGTTGTGTGTGAGGCATCCTCTTTACATATTTTTGAAGGTGGTATCCAACTGCTGAATAGCGGAGGGGTTGTTGAAGACACTCCGGTCCCCCCACGCCAAGTAAGGGAACCGCACTGAATGGTAGGTACCGCAAACCGTAAATCCATATTGCGGCACGTAGTCTCTCAATGGTGCCGAGGTGCAAACAATTTTCCTGTCTTGTGCACTTCGAAAGTCCTACGCTACTGATCCTCGTAGACCTCAGGGAAGGGATGTTGCAAAGCTTATTGTGAAGGTCGTCATGAGAGTTGTTGCAGATTTCCAGATATTACGGCAGAGATATTAAGGGAGCCCACATGGCCTCTGAGAAAATGCACAGGGCTGACAAGACAGCCCGGTCTATTCGAACCAGGGTGCTCCCCTCTCGGAACGACAAACTGAAGTGTCACGCGATGATGGTAACCCTGCTCGTCCGTAAAGAGAAGCCGAGGACGCATCCAGCCGGAAGAAGTGACGGGGCCACGGTTGGTGATTGAGTGTCATAGAAACCAGGGTTGTGCCGCAGCCGGAGATTGGTAGCGAGCAATGATGTAGTTCGCGAACGGTGAGGCCTTGGCATTCAATAGAATCGCCGCGGTATACTAGTAGTTCATGATCAAGTGTTTTGAAGGTTCCGAAGGAGATACTCGGTGATAACGGGGCTTCTCGAGACGAGAGCGACATCGCAAGACACTCATCATTCATTAGATCAACGACGCACCCGTGACTTCTCATCTTCTCGCAGTAACGTCGCATTCATGTAGCGAAAGTATGGTGGATAGCTCGGTATCCCCACTCAAGCCTGCCAACACGGTGCAGAGGTCACCTGTCAGTAATAGAGAGACCTATGGCTTGGCATCTTGGATTGCTGGACGTTGAGAAGTGATCGATTGATGTAGTGCTAACTAGTATCAATGGCGAGATCTGGGCGATTAAACAAGGGAGAAGCACGTCAAGCCCTCCAAGTGTGGTGATGCCGGGTATGGAAATGCCTTCCCGGCTTGGACAAGAGGCTGTTCATGGTGGTGAGCAAGACTGGTTAGATTGCAGCATCAAGACAAACAAATAAAAAACCACCCTTTCTTACACATGAAAAGGTACTGTTCATGTTTTTCTCTAGAAACCTCACATTCAAGCATTGTGACTGTCGTCGTCAGCAAGCAATCCACGGTTATGCACACGACAGGAGGACAAACCCAATCCGTGTTGGTAAGACAGCAGTAGCCAATAAATGAAACCCGCAGAACGGACCATTCACTGCTCCGGAAACAATGATTAACCAATCCCCCACTGCTGATTTGCCCCAAGCCAAATCGTCAAGATCAGATGGAGCCGGATCGACGACCCCCGGTCCGGGGACGCTGATCCGGGGATACGGTTTCGGAGACCGGGAACCCTTTCAACTCTAAACGCAAGTTTCATTTTCGGGACTCTGGGGAAAGATACCCAGATCGTCCCCGGGCCGCGTGGATCGGACTAACGTGGGTTTGATGTCTCAGTTGCATGACGCGCTTGCTGATCGTTGGGGGGGTTCGTGGTGGAGTAGGTTGGTTGAGACGCGCGTCGGGGGGTCGGCTTTGGGAGGGCGTGTGGGATTGGGATCGTTCCTTCGATGCAGGATCGTGAGTATGGAGACGTTTGAGCTTTATGAGATTTGGACTTTTAAGTTAGAAGGTTGAGTTGTTGTCATCATACTGATGCTTGGCTTACCCTGTAGCATCGTATGAGCTGTGAGTTGGTTTGTGAAGGGCTCGTGAGAGGTTCGGAGACGAAGGTTGCTGAGATGGCTATTCACAGATATGTGATATCGGGTGTGAAACATGTAGCACTCAGCAATGCGATTCCTTGAAGAATGTTGAGGCTATCATCAGCACCGATCGTGGATCATCTCGAGCCAGGTAGCTAGGATTGTATGGCGCAACATGCAGGACCCTCCACAATCACTTGATCAGACCTGATCATACTACTCTAATCTTCTTTAGCATTCATCGATCAAAAAGCTGATGGTGAGTTTGCCTACCAACTGATCCTCCTGAGGCCTAATTCAAGCCGTGGCCATCCGGGTCCCCAGCGACGATCCATGAGCTACTGCAAGATGGGGAGTGTAACATGGACTCCAAGCCCTGCGTTCTATGAAATGTCATCTCCATAAACTGGAGAACTTGCTAGTGGGGTGTCCCAATGCTTCAATTTTTTCTTGGCCGGTGCTGGTTGTATTTGATATGTCAAATCCCACACGTGGCATAATCGTGTCCTGCAAAAGAGACGGCTACGGGTATGTAGCCCAAGCACGAGATGGACAAGATGAAGCCAACTTTTCTTACAGAGTCTAAATGGCTTCTCGAATTCTAACCTATTTTCATATCTTGAGACCGTGTTTTACTCGGTGAAATCTCGTGTAGACGGAACTGAGAACTGATAGGCGGCCGGCTTGAACAAATTCGACAACAATTGTTGGACGTGGACGACTTCTTGAAATTCTGGGATTATTGATTGACGTTTAGGTTATCGCAATGAGACAGAGTATCGCGAGACTTTTCACACCTTTGCGTCGCTCCATGATGAGCCTCGCTATGTTAAGTGGAGATGGACAACTGCCGATGAAGCACCCCATTCTCATCTCAACACCAAAGCCGACGTCGAAAGCAGTTACAAACAACGGCCATCCCCGACTTGTTAAAAACCCATAAAAAAGATGGATGTACCCGCGGCAGCCAACACTTTAGGCACCCTGGGGGCAGTAAGAAGACTTCGACTCAGGGCAATTCGCGGCTGACGACTCGCTTTAGGTCTGCTGGTCGGTCCAGGTTCGCGACTCCAAGGTGTAGCGGGCTACGTTCACGATAGGCTGACCTGTCGCAGCTCATCCCTCAGATCGTGGTCAATTTCCGGCGCCATAATGCGACAGGCCTGCAGCCGTCGATGATGATGCTTTGGGCGTGGGCGGGTGTGCCGTTGGGAGTCTACAACGTTGTCAAGGATTTCAACGTTGCGCTGCGCATCCAGCCTCAGATCCTGACGCTGCTGAGTCTCATCACGTGGGTGCAGTGTTTTTACTATGAAAGCGTAGGTGGACTTCACTCGGGTCTGATGGCGTCTAACGACTTTTAGAAATGGACGGTGACGAGGTCCTTGGCCGTGGTCGTCCCTATTGCCGTTGTCATGGGCGGCATCCAAGCCGCGCTGATCGTCGCTCTGCGCCTCTCTACATCTCGAGACATTCAATGGCCCATGACGGTCATGGCGGTTCTCTCTGCGACTCTGCTAGGTCTGGGTGTGCTCCGCCATTATTGGGACATCTGGGTCCATCGAACGGTTCGGGGCATCTCCTTCATCTTCGTCGCCATTGACGCTGCCGGGGATGTTTTTTCACTGGTTTCGCTCTTCTTTCAACCCGAGGTTGATTATCTGGGCGTCGCCATCTATGCTACGGAGTTTGTGCTTTGGTGCGGCGTCTTTGCCTGCGGTGGGTATTACAATCTGCTCCCGTGGTTTAAGCAACGGGGTCTCGGTCGAGGATCAACGGGGTCGATAGCAGGCAGGGAGCGACCGATACCGCCGCCGCCGCCGAGTCGCGAATCGCCCCAGGATGGTGGCATCACCCTGCATGATATGCCATCGTCGACGTCTGTATTTCGTACCGTTTCGGGAACGTCGGGCAACCTCAGATCGCGCAATTATGCGCAGACAGGCAACAGTCAGGCTGAGTAAAGCGGGCGACAGAGAGAGACTTTGCTTCTGGTGTGCGAATCGGATAATGCGGCATGAATGATTCGTGGCATGCCAATCGAGGCCTCCCTTGCGAGGCGATGCGACGGGTCTGGAACCAAGTGGTTCCTCACACTTGAGACAACGTTATCAGTATCATCAGCAGGCTGAAGTAGGAGATCGGGATCGGGCTGGCGGTGCTCTCTGAAAAGCGGTTTGTTGGGTGGTTGAAAACACTGGGTGCGAGAGTAGGCCGGTCACGATACCAGATTCGGAGGCTCAATCTCACCAAAAGGGCGTCGCTACGCCGCAATTCATGCGCTGGTGGCCACGTCGGTAAAATTACCCAGCACGTGCAGTTTCCTTTCCAGGCGATGGGATGGAAGTGCTTCAGTCCAGTAATTCGATTCCTCAGCTAACCCGACCGAGGGATTCATACTTTATCCTCGACAGCGCTATCAGCCTTATCGTTCCGTACCGCCATTTTGCCAAGGATCGGATCAAGTCCTTGCGTCTTCTCGAAGATCGAATCTTCTTCCAGCGCAAGCCTTCTTCATCCACAGCATCGATAGGATCATCCTGGGGCGCTGCCCGCCAGCTCGCGGGACGGAAGACGGCGGCAGGGATCGTGGCGGCGGGGGGGGGGACGCCCCTGAACGCCCTAAACCCCTGTAGTGGTCCAATTGGGTTGCCAGCATCTCACGTCGCGTGTGGCTGTGGCTTCAGCGTTGACGGCAACCAAAATCCACTTCTTCCGTCCACATTTTGCTCAGTACACCAGACACCACCATATCACTCACCACCCACCACCCGCCATCCAAATGTTCGTCCTGATAACGCTGCATCGATAATCCCGCCTCGCACGCCTTTTGCTTTTGCTTTTCCCTCTCCCCCTTCACTCCTTCGGCCTTGTGCCATGTCCCTGCCGTCATGTTGCCTCTATCAAATCTGGCCGAATCACCAGGCGCCCGCCTGATGCTGAACAAGCGCTTCAGTCGCATTGCCATTGCTGGCCTCAGCTTCATCTTGTTCGCCTGCTTCCTGGTGTGGTACGACCGCCCGACCGTTGCGGGCCTGCTGCCCATCCTCGCCAACGAAAAATACCCCGATTCCTATCCCTTCGAGACCACAAGCCAATTCTTTCCGGTACAAATCAACCCGTCGGGGAAGACGACCGAGGAACTATGCGAGACGTTCCCGAAACACATTCTCAAGTCGATACAGCCCGTATTGAAGATGGGGCATGGGGAAAACCACGCCAAGATCGAAGCTCAGCTGGATAGCGTCAGTGCGTGCTTCAACAAGGACGACCTGTTAATCTTCTCGGACCTGGACGAGAGGATTCGTGGCCGTGAGGTCCTCGACGTCCTGGCCGACCTTCCCGCATCGTACTATGAGGACAACCCCGACTTTCAGCATTATCTATGGCAGAGGGAGATGCAGTCCAACGGCACGCTGGACCACGACAAGACTGCGACGGCGCGCATAAACGGTTGGATATTGGACAAGTATAAATTCTTGCCAATGATCGAAAGGGCATGGAAGTCGAAACCGAACCGGGACTTTTACTTCTTTTTCGAGACAGATACGTCAGTCGCTCTCTATGCCATTCTTTGGGGCGATACTAACTTGCGCATCCAGTTACGTCTTCTGGGACAATGTCTTTCGCTTCCTCCAGACCTTCAATCCCAACAACCCTCTGTATATGGGATCGCCCTCCCCCGGCCGTTACGACGACAAGAAGAAGGTCAAGACGTTTTTTGCGAACGGGGGCCCTGGCTTCGTTCTTAGCCGTGGCGCTGTCCAGGAGCTGCTGTACCGAAAAGCTGGGCCCACGGGCCAGTACATCGAACCGCCTTTGACACAGAAATGGCTTCCTCTTCTCAGACACGACTGCTGCGGTGATAGCGTCCTGGGATGGGCGCTGTGGAACATTAGTCTGCCGTTACAAGGATACTGGCCGTTGTTCAACCCGCATCCGTTCCATGGAATTCCATATACGGATGTGAATTGGTGTCAGCCGGTCCTGACGCTGCACAAGACGGTGCCCAAGGACATGATTGAGATGTGGAAGTGGGAGTTTGGTCGACGAGACCCGGCTGTGAGTAGCTAGGTTGCCGTCTTGTGCTTCATTGACTGACTTTCGCAGCGCCCACTGACGTACTCTGATTTGTGGGAATTTCGACATCCCGGCAGACCCGACCTCATCGACAACTGGGACAATGGCGACTGGGACGGATGGGTTGCCCCTCCCGAAGCGAAGATCGAATCATTTGAAGCGTGCGGGAAGTACTGCAAGGAGCACGATAACTGTGTGCAATACAATTGGAGAGGGAAAGACGAGGGAAAGTGCATAGCGATGCGATCGATACGTTACGGAATCGCCAGAGATCCCGAGGTAATTGTCGAGGAAGAGAAAAAGGACGACGACGGAAACGTGATACCTGCGTCCAAAGAAAGGTCGGATAGGTGGATAGACTTCAAGGCTGGTTGGATATCAGAGAGGATTGACCAGTTCAGGGCAGCCAGGAACTGTTCAGCAGTCCCATGGGTGGGACCGAGTATCGAGAGGATATTCTAATGATCTCAAACCAAGGTTTGTGTACGATTTTGAATGCTGGGCGGAAGTGAATGTATAAATGATAGATATAGCAAGGGTATCTAAATGAAAATAATGTGTTTGAAGCGGATTCAATGTTGAATAGCGTCCTTCATTAATATCCCGTTACTTTATGTCAACCATGCCACTTTTCCCAGCCAACTTCTATACTGGGCGAATTTTCCAACCAGGTATCAACTCCGTTTTTAGGTGTTTTCAAAAGTCCGAGATGCATATTAGTAGACGTATCGGAAGTAGGGGTTTTCCCTGTCAGTCAAGTCCTGGAAAGCCAGCTTGGCCCGCTCCGTCTCGTCCTCGGGAAGTATGTCTTTCTTCTTGTTTTCGCTGCGTAGAACGAAATAGAGGACAGCCGAAGCGACAATGCAGATGATGTAACTGTCAAGGGTTAGTGAACTCGTAGGATAAGGTTAACGGGGCGAGATTGTAGGAGCATACCAGATGATCAAGCCGAGCCAGAGGGCAGGGTAGTGCTCGGCCTTGGTCTGACTCCAGACGAGCTGGGGGCCGACGATGTTACCAACGCAGTAGCCAACGAAGATGGTCGCCGCCATGAAACTCTTCTTCGTATGGCCCGATACGTTGGACATGCCGACGGTGATGATCAGGCTGACGGTGCCTCCAAAGAAGCCGGTGATGGAGTAGCCGACCACGGGCGCCGCGGCGTGGTACGACCACGTACTCCTCCAGATGATGGCGCAGCCAGCGATGACGGGCAGGCAGGTGAGGATGAGCATGAGGATGCGGATGTTGTTGAACTTGGTGCCCAAGTATCCGGTCAAGAGGATGACGATGAAGCAGATGCCGCCCAGGGGGAATTGGAGGAGGATCGACTGGAGGGTGTTCCAGCCGAAGGTCGAGACGATGAGGGGACCGAAGCCGCTGACTGCGCCGTTCATGGTGTAAGCGGAGGCCATCATGATGAAGATGAGGTACACTTTGACGTCTAACAATGCCTCTCTGAGCTGCGACGACTTGAACTTTGTACAGCGAACACCAGTCTGACCATGTCGAAGCCGCTCCACAGCCGCAAACCGCTCCTCCTGAGTCAAGAACCACGCCGAAACAGGCGAATTGGGCATAACGAAGCAGAAAAGACCAAACAGAAACGTCAGGGACCCGGCGAGGAGGTAGATGTACTGCCACCTCTTGAGGCCCCCGCCGGTGATCTGCGCAAACCCATAGTTCAACGCCCCGCCGACGATGGTGAACAGCCCCGTGGACGAGAACCACCAGCTCTGGCGCAGCGACTGCTCGGACTGGGTGTAGAAGCTGGACACGATGCACATGAAGCCCGTGGGGACGACGCTCTCGACGAAGCCGAGGCAGAAGCGCTGGGCGAAGAGGCCGCGGTGGGTGGTGACGGCGGCGGTGAGCATGCAGGTCGTGGCCCAGAGGAGGACGACGGCCCCGAGGAGGGCGCCGGGGCGGCGGAAGCGCTGGAGGGCGAAGCTGAGGGGGTAGAGGCCGGCGAGCATGCCGAAGTAGAAGAGGGAGGTGGCCCAGCTGAGGCGGCGGGTGTCGACGGTCGGGGGGGAGGTGGTGGTGTCGGGGAGGGTGAGGGAGAGGTCGGTGGTCATGCCGAAGAGGACGGCTGAGCCCAGGATTGCTTTGTCGTAGTAGACGAGGCCGTCTGGATGGTTTGATGTGTGAGTATATGTGACATGTAGGGTTCACTGAGAGGGAGAGGGGAGCTTACATCCGATGATCATGGCTGGGATGAGAAACCAGTCTATCTTTCTCAGAGCTCGAGCTTCCACGATGGGATCGATGCTATGCTGTTGCTCTCCCACGATGGCAATGGCTTCATCCTTGTCCGCCACCTTTGCGGACCGGTTGGCCTCGTTCATATCGTGGGGCGTTTCAACCATTGCCACGACGTTCGTTCCTCTGACCAAGATGTCGTGATGCGCGGACGTGGCTCTTCAGTTGGAAGGAAGAATGAAAGCGAAAGGTTGGGAGTTTGCCGTTGAGCCATTTGCTAGAACAAGGGTCCAGTTTAGATACAGTGTAACTTCTCATGAGTTGCGCCTGATGAGTATGAGTAGATTGTTTTGAGTAGTCTGATCCAATTGATCA
>JAMYIC010000483.1:23545-35041 GCA_024112705.1 Microcera coccophila | reverse complement strand
TTTTTTTTTTTTTTTTTTTTTTTTTTAAAAAAAAAGGCACTACAATACGTTCAATCTCATCCAGTAGGATAAGAAAATAAGTGATATTTCAATTCCGAAATCGTCTGTCAACCCTCGTATGGTACCTCTCAAGTAAATTAGATAGGCATGCTGCCTCCCCGCGTCTTTCCCGCCAGCATCGCCAATCATCTGGATAGCGATTCCTGATTAGTTGCACACCACTATGGCCTTTGCAAGCAGTAATGCATGATCGTAGTTCTGACCATCAGCATTGCCCGTCTTGGCGAGGAATGGCGACACGAAGAATCTCACAATGCTTTGAGGCGACAAGGGCCTATCATAGTGGATTGTCTCCATTATGTCTTCGCTGTACTGTATGTTTTCCTCGGAGTTCGGCAAGAACTCCTTCCAGAAGACTTTGAAGATGGCCTTTGAGGTCATCAAAATGGTGTCCAACTTGACCGCCATGTCAAGGACAGTTTTCAGTTCGTTCCAAACCCTCTCCTTAAGTCTGAGGAGGCTCGGCTCCGGCTCTGAATAGAAGGGCTGCATTCTCTTGGTCTCGGTTGTGACTAGCCTTTTGAGGCTGGACTCGTCGCTTTCCCATAGCTGGTCCAGAAGGACAGAACCCTGGGCAAACCATGATGCAGCCAAAGGAAGGGACTGCAAGTTTTCTTGCTTATCAATTTGTCCTAGCCTGGTCAATATGTTCGGAATCTACTAAATGAGCAATTGGAACTCACCAAGAACTTCAGCCTTGATTGATTTTATATGACAACCTGCTAGCCCAGCCCATGCTCCGGATTCTCCACCCATGACTTGCTCTGTCACGAGCCCCCAAAGATAAGCCTGGATAACGGGCTCTGTGAGATCGTCGTTTTGGAGTAAAGCACGGTATTCAACGGAAATCTCTCGCATCCTTATGTGCGCAACGTCGTCGAACTCGCCGATGATGGGGGATTTTGCTAAAAGGTGTGCCAGGCAGCGGATATTATATCCAAGTTGTTTCCACATACTCCGGATTGCATCATCTGTTGCCTTGTTTGGATTTGCCAATGGAGTTCCAGCGGAGGACTTTAGCTGTGCGTTCTGTTGCACAACCTTCTCAAGCTTTTTAGTCGTTTCGGTGTGGCTCTGGCTCAAGCTTTCGTAAGATGCGCACAACTTGGAGTACTTCACTTCCAAAGCCCTATGCTTTCGAATTGAACGGTCGCGTTTCTCTTGTATATCAAAGACTTCGTTTTGGCTTCGTGATACTGACAGATTGCTCTCGAGATTTTGGAGGCGATAGTCGATAAGAGAGATGCTTTGCTGCACTGAAGTCAGTTGCTCGGCAAGTTGAACTACGTTGACCCCCAAGTTTTCTCTGTGCATCGAACTATGTTGTTGAAAGCTGACTTTCATGAATCGGCTGATTTCCGTCATCAAGGATGCCTTGAGATCTCTTGGAAACTGAAGAACGTGCTCGTCAGTTTCCACTTCTCCCTGGCTCGCACGGGCGAGCGGCTGAGATACGTCTTGTTTATGCTTGTTCGCGTTGGCATTTCTCTTTGTTGTAGGGGCTGCAATGTCTAGGGCATCCACTGTGTTTGCGAGCTCATCGTAGTACTCGATCTCGAAATGGTTGCCGCGGTCGCTTTGCGGTTTTGGGAACACGTCGCCCTTGATATCCATAGTGACAAAATCCCTTCGATTAAAGGCTAATGCGAGTTCCCGAGAATCTTCTCCGGTAGTTAGATATGGCTAGTTTTCATGGAATATGAAGGGACTGTCAACGTGATAATGGTATTTGAACTCACGAGAAAAAAGCGGGCGAACCAGCGATATTGATCGAATATACTTGCGGACGGTAGTGAAGAGATGAATGGACTGGAAGATTCAACATTGAATAGGTCGAAAGAATTCTTATGATGAGACTCCCTCACAATCAATAATAGTATCACTTCAAGTCGACTCGATAAGGATGTTGTGTCTTTGAAGTCAAGGGTAGTGAATAAAGGCGGTGTCAGCTGAAAAGGCGAGATGGAAGTGAGGTGAAGGCCAGAGATGCAGGTAACTCAGGAAATATCTCTCACAGCTGTGATTTAGAGGCAAACGCAAATGAAGAGATGAGCCGTGGGTCGAGGTACTCTAAAATGGTGGTCTTCTGCTGACTTGGGTTCTTCCCTTTTGCTCCTTCAAGTTTGTCGTCGTCATCCAGAGACAAGTTGACTGGGTTGGTACTTGACGATATATACGGTCCGTGGATATCAACTCCACTGTCTGTGATCATGTCTGCCCACAAGTCAGATGATCGTGTCGTGATCGGCATCGACTTCGGAACGACGTATGCCTCCCAAGGTTCGAATTTTCAGTCATCGCAAAATGTTTCTGACTTGTGAAATAGGTTCTCAGGCGTCGCCTGGGCTTACTCTGGGGAGCCAGATGAGATTGAGCTGGTCACAAGCTGGGACGCAGAGCTGAACCATTGTTCTGATGTCGAGAAGGCACCTACAAAGCTCTGCTATGGCAAGAGGAACGAGCCAGCCACCTGGGGGTGTTTAGTACCACTGGACCAAGACGCCCTTCAGTGGTTCAAGCTTCTCCTGCTGGATGAAAGAGACATTCCTCACCGGATTATACCATCATCTCAACTTCGTGAGGCCCGTCGACTGCAGAAAGAGGTCAACAAAGACCCCGTTGAGATCATTGGTTGTTTCCTGCGAAATATCTGGAACCACTCGATCAACTCCATCAAACGTACCATCGGAGCAGAGCTACTTCAGAACTGCAAATTTCATGTGGTCATCACTCTTCCTGCAATCTGGCCACCCTACGCACAGCAGCGCATGAAGCAAGCTGCAAAGCTCTCTGGTATTTTGGACAGGCGAGACTGTGGCGGAACTGTTCTTCGGTTCATTTCAGAGCCTGAAGCGGCAGCCTTAGCCACTATCAAAGACTTCTCGAAGAGATCCAACATCAAGGTAAGCAGGCCCTCATGTTTCGAAAAGAGAGAGGAAAAGGAGAATTCATCTGATAGGATTATTAGCCTGGTGACACGATTGTTGTTTGTGATGCGGGCGGCGGTACTGTGGTACAGAGACCCCATCTTTAATATTGATTTCTGGAAAACGGCTTCTAACCAATTTACAAGGACCTCATTAGCTACGTGATTGAGCGAGTTGAGCCGTTCGTTGCCAAGGAATGTGTCAAGGGCGATGGTACGAGTTGCCAGAGTTTGAAAAGAAGATCAAGTGCATAACTGATTGGGCCTAGGGGAGCTTTGCGGAGGAGTTTTTCTCGACGAAGAATTTCTCAACTTGATCAAGAGAAAGGTGACAGCGGCAGCGTGGGAAGACGTGACCAAGGCTGAGGAACGGAAATTCTTGAATGATGGATGGGAGCACGGGATCAAGCCTCAATTCGAAAATCAGGAGAGAACCTGGCTCGTCGATCTTCCCGAGAGCTGTCAGCCACCGAAGGATGTGGCGGGAGGCGCACGAGGTCTGAAGCGTCGCAAAACACTTGAACTTGGCTCGTGAGTTGACCGACAGTTGATATCCGTTCTTCACCCACTGATCCAATAGTTTGGTCAGACATCCGGTCCGTTTTCTCACCGATTATGGAGCAAATCAAGGGTTTAGTTATGTCTCAAGTTCGTGCAGTTCAGGGAAGGTATCATGCGTTGCCCAAGGTTAGTGAAATACAACACAACTTCTGGCTGGTGAGCGAACCACTAAGTTGAGTAGTACGTCATCCTCGTCGGCGGTTTCGGTCGTAGCCGCTATCTATTCGACTACTTGGAGGACGAGTTAAGCCCAGCAACAACAGTACTTCAGTCTAGAGGAAGCAAGCCGTCAGTACCCTAACCTTCTTGAGAGAACCAACAACTGACCGAACACCTAGCTGGACTGCCATATGCCGCGGTGCTGTCGTTCAAGGTTTGGCGCAGCATAAGCTCTCTCCGAGTTTTGAGGTGAGCGTAGAGTCGAGAGTCGCCCGCATGAGTTACGGATTCGATTGCCAGGGAAAATGGATTCAAGGGGTGCATAGGGAAGACGACAAGATGTGGAGCAAAGAGTACCACGAGTATATGGCAACGAACCAGATGGATTGGTTCTTGAAACAGGTACCTTCCACAGCGCTGTAGCATTGTTTTTGGATTGACATCTTAAACAGGGCGATGAAATGGTCAACAAGGGACCAGTTCGTTGCGACTACCGTAGGTTGCTTTCGAAGCCGGTCGCTAACATCGAGGAATGTGTATACTGTTGTCAGGGCTTTCACCCGCCTGAGAGACGCGATAACACGGTCCAACGGCTGTGTCGAATCAAATGGAATCAAGCCATCTCACTTGAATCACTGCCCACATTCACCAACAAACTCGGTCAAGTATATCATCAACTGAATTGCCAGATCGAAATGACGTGCGAGGCAGGCACAGTGGACTTCACCGTCTACCATAACGGCAAAAGAGTAGGTGGACATAACATTGAGGTTGATTTTTCTTGACCTCGAGGTTCTACTTGGCTGCGAGGATGAGTAAGACTGTATCGAGACGCGATGGCGATGGATTACTTGCTCTTAGACAAGGAATAGAGTTACAGTTGTGGAGCCCCACTCTTGAATATGCAACTACTTTTGCGACTGTGATATCGGACGAAACGAGAGGGAGTCTATGAGACTTCCAGGGGCGTCTTACTCAACAGGAGATGAGACGAACTAGCTCTGCAAAAGAAAACAACAACTAATAAATGTGAGAAGCGCCTGTTCCGAATTGGATTGTTGGGTCTGCCCTTTTGATCTGAGCCTAGAGCGCTGGAGAAGCCCTCACAGCGTAGCAAATCTACTTAAGCTCATGACTGCCGATGAACGCCATCGCTCACCATCTCTATGCCTCCTCCATTTTAACGTCCTCCTGCCGAATCGGCAACTCCATCCTCGAACCCTCTTCCCTCGTCTTTTCGTCAACCTTCTCGACCCCGTCCTCGCTGTTTCGCACATGTCGATACACCCTTACAGTCCCATCTTGTCCAGCGCTCACCATCGTCTCGCCGTGCACATCTACCCAGAAACACACTTCCTTGTGCCCCTCGACCTGCTGGATGAGCTTCTTACTCTTCACGTCCCACAGCACGATGCTCCCGTCCTCGCTCGCAGAGGCGATGAACGGTTCACCATCGAGAACACCGAAGCACCCTCCAATGGCAAACTTTTCATTTTTGTGACCTTGATACGTCTTCTTGACACTGCCCGAAACGTAGTCCCACAGTCGGATACAGTTATCGAGGTTGAAGGCTAGCACAAAGCGGCCGTTTGGAGAGAAACAGACGTTGGCGACCGCTGGGTTGTCTTCGTGGACTAGAGTTCGGAGACATTGACCCGTTGAAGTGTCCCACACACGGCTATATCATGTTAGTAAACTGAGCTAGGACTTGGAGGCGGTGAATGTCGACTTACATCAATCCGTCTGTCGAGCAACTCACGACCAAGGTGCCATCTCGACAAAAATCGATACCGCTGACAGGATCGCTGTGAGCCGGTAAGCTCCGCATAAGCCTCCCTGCTCGCACATCCCACAGAAAGACAGCTTCATCATAGGATCCACTGGCCAGAATATTTCCTTTCGGCGAGAACGCTAGACAGTGGATATAATTATGGTGCCCTCTCAGAGGCGCCATCTCCTGGCCTGCTGAAGTTTTCCGAGCCGTCGTTCTAGGCCGCCCTGTCACTCGATCCCACAATCGAATTGCTTTATCATCAGAGCCGGTCGCCAGTGTATTGCTATCCGGCGTCCACGCGAGGCAGCTCACGCCCGCCATATGGCCTACGAGGGTGTCCATATGTGCTCCGGTCGTAGCATCCCAGATCTTGAGAGTCGCATCGGCAGATGCGCTAGCGATGAAGCGGCCATTGGGCGAGATACGAACTTGCGACACTGGTTTTGTGTGGCCGTGGAGAACCAAACGAGCGCGGTAGTTGGGTTTCAGAGGCTCGTGAGGCGGCGTCGGCTGCGGAGGCCTGGGAGATAGGGAGTCGGTTCGGGTCCGGTTGGATGATGTTGGAGACTGGGAGCGTGGTGAACGGGATCGCGATTCTGATTGCGAGCGCAATGAAGTGCGAGAGCGCGAACGAGACTCGGACCTCGCACTGAACCGCGACTGTGATCTTGAGCGCGACGAGCGATTGCTCTGCGCATAGTAATCCTTGTCCCGGTCGTCCTCGCTGGGATCCCGGCTGCGGCTCACCGACCGACCATCGCGCACGGAGAGGCGTTGCGCCGCCGCTGGTTCAGGAGAGCGACCGCCATCTGGTGGTGGACTGGAACGTGGCGATGCTTGGCCGTGAGTCTTGCGGCGTTTGTGCGGCGGTGTCGTGTTGGGCTGCTCGGTCTCGGAGAGCATCTTCCAAGGGAACGGTTAACGAGGCCGAAAGGTCCCAGCGGTTGGTGGAACTTCTGGAGTTGCTTTTGGTTGTTGTCAGGTTCAGCGTCATTGCTGGCTGGCAGATCAACCCCACACTGCTGCTAGTCTTATTTAGACTTAGCGTTATTTATGGATAAGATAAGAACAGGTCTCATGCAGGTACAACTCGTGGCAGCAGCTGCCAAACTGAGAGAGGGCCGTTGATTAATGCTGGGTTAGGTAATGAAAGGAGGAGATTGAAGAGTTACACCAAAAAGACCGCCATTAAATTGCAAATTAAGGATCAAATGCGTGGCAAGCGACGTCGAAATGCCATTGAATTGACGGAAGCATCGACGGGACAGGCAAAGAAAGCCGGGTGATTGACGTGCATGAGGCTGTGGGTCTACCGCAATGAGTAGTTGACGGCGTTACATCCTCATTCACTTTATTGTTGAGTACTTCATGCGATTCATTGTCGAGCCTCAGGAAATTCGACTCCGAAAATTCGACTCTTTGTACGAGATTTGAGTGTGTTATTGCCCCTTTAGTATCTATGGCAGCTAACGAGGCATGTGTTTCCTCCGCGAAGTGGGCGAGAAATTATCTGGGCAATTGGAGGCTTACGCAAGCATCTTTGGTACACTGATCAACCCCATTACTGCGGATCAGACGTGTCTAATATTAGAGGACTGAAGCATGATATTTTCATATACAGTGAAGTCAATTTCGAAGTCTAATGGGGTCAGATTTTAATTGTCAGGTAACTGCTGTCACCAGTCAGCCACTCTCCTGCCCATGCCCAATCTTGCGGTTCAGATGACCGATAGCTCAGCCACGAGCATGCTATCGGGCATGGCGTGCCTACTGCTGAAAGCCGAGAGGCCCTAGATTGGCCGCCAACGGATAACGTTCAACGAGGGATGGAATTTTGAAGGCTAAAAAAAGAGTTAATGGTGGGAAAGCAAGTCAAGCCACGGCGTTGGGCGTATTCTCAGGACCCGGTTCGAAAGGGGAAAGCTGGATGCCGCCCCATCATTTACCGTAGGCTATGGATCGCGTACCGTTGTTCGACTGGTGTGCTCGACGCCATGTGGCTTTCGAACAGAACTAAGCTTGTGCCAGGTTGATGAGCGTCACCAACACCGCTTGTTCGATGCTTCACAGGATTCTTCGAGGTTCGTCCTCGGATCAAATGTTTCACAGGGGATGAAACCCTGCCTTTGGTGGAAGGACAATCGGCAGGCTAGCGGAAGGGGACCGTCGTCTAACGTGCCAGTGCTGGAACACCGTGATGCTTTCGAGACATGGTTGCTCGGACATATGGACGTCTCTGGCTGATTCATCTTACACTCTGCGTCGTGGACTGCCACGAGGAGTCTCAAACCGCAAATCCGGACAAAGGTGGCGTTTAAAGCTGAAGCTCTGATGCTCGTACCTCAAAGTCCTGCCATCAACATTGGACGCCTCTCTCGGCCTAGGGCTACGGTCAAAGGATTCTGCGACTGCTGCGGCGGCTCAGCTGTAACGATCTACACCCATGTTTTAGTGGTTGGCCTATGAAACATCAGCTCTGGTGCGCAATGGTTACCCGATTGTTGGACAGGTATCGTTGATGGAAGGGACTCGATGTCCGTCATGAAGCTCGGCTGGGGGTTGCAAAACAGGGAACGAGAGCAGCCATCTAGGCCGTGGGCTTTTCGGCGAACACGGCTATACCTGGTAGCATTATTCGCAAGGTGCGCAAAGCCAAGATAGAAACACCCAACACACTATGTCGACGGTGCTCGGACAGTCGGCCAACGTTGCCATTGAAGGCGGGCCTGGGAACAAAGGTTGGTGGATAGACGGGATGCATCCTTGGAACGTTGAAACGCACATCGCCTGCACCTCTGCACGTGTGCGGCGTGACTAAGGGGCCGTAATGGGTAGTTGCCGGCGACGAAATGACCAGGGATGGAAGGATTTTCGCGTGTATTTTTTTTTTAGGGGGAGGTCCAACACGTATTGACCATGATTGGATGGGATCGGACGTCACTTGTGGAGAGTCGGTGCATTTTTCGGTTGCAAATTTTGGGGTTAGTTGATGGAGGCATTTTGCTTTGATTCGAGGTGGATTTGAGCGAGAGATAGGATGTGGTCCCTGTGGATGAGGACGTTGGTCGATGGTGGATCGATTCATTGTGCACTTTCGCTAACCTCGCTGGTGTTTCGGAAAGGAGAAAATGGCCTGTATCTCGCTCGGCCCTGTCTAGTGCCTCCTATTGTTAGTAACCTGGACGATAAAGGTCCCTTAGCTGAAGGCAGACAGACACTGCGAGAGACGGTTTCATGCCACGTTCATTTGACAGACGGACGAATTGATCGACGGGAGTCTAAATCCTCTGCTTCACACCTTCGCGCTCCATCCCCATCTTGACGATAGAGCTTATTTCGCAGCAGCCCTACGGCGCTTTCGCTTCTCTAAGCCACCACCTGACACAAGTTTATGCTGATCTCGACATGCTCACTCGCTGCTTCGTTTCCCTGTCCAGGTGAAGTGGTGCCCCCTCGTCGTTAGGCATTGGCTGTTGGCCCAAGGTGAGCGTCGAGGCTTTTCCCATCAGCCCTGTCACTCGCCGATTTAGTCCGAAGCGTTATGAGCGTTTAGGTACCATCGGGTCTAGCGCCGAGCCGGGGATATGTCAAGCGCGGCCAATTGGCAATGCGAGCCCATGCAGATTAAATTGCAGTGCCCCTGATTAAACAGGGATTGCCCATGGGTGCAGCTGGTCTAGCGCATGGTGCTGTGGTTCAGCCGATGCACCGTCTGGTTTGTCATTGTCAATCAGCCTCGAGGGCGTTTCCCACGGATCTAGGCAAGCCCTAGTCCATTGCCAATCTCCCATGCTAGCGAGGACCTAACAAGGTGAACGACACCCGTCAACTCATGGACCTTGCGGCCGCCTCCACTGTTGCACCTTCAGTTGTGCCTGAGGCTACTTCGTGCATCCCCTAGTCCCTCCAAGGCATTTATCAGGTCAAAGCCACTCTCGTCTTCTTCCTCTCTTCCTCTTCTTTCTCCCACCCACCAACCTTTACATACCAGTCACTCACTTACAGCCAAGGCACCACGCCTACCACATTCTTTTATATCTAGGATCATCCTACCTTCACTCTTTCCTCAAACTAACGAATCTTAATCGCTCTCTTCGCAACTTTACAAGCCCGAATCCCTAATCCAAAATGAAGTTCTTCACTGCCGCCGCCGCCGTCATGGCCTTCGCTACCTCGGCCTTTGCCCAGACTGCCGACTTCGATCCCATCTACACCCCCGGCAGCGGTCAGGTTCTTCCTGCTGGCCAGCCCTTCCAGATCACCTGGAGCACCATCTCCAAGTACGCCGACGAGACGATCTCCATCCACCTGATCGGCGGTGCCACCCAGAACACCCAGGTTCCCCTCATGGACATCGCCTGTAAGTTGAATTCTCTTTCCCAATTGTGATGTGCGCAAATTGACGCCCTTCTAGCCGGTGTTTCCAACAGCGCTGGTTCCTACACCTGGGCTGTCGACCCCACTCTCGGCGCCGATGATGTCTATGGCCTCGTCTTCAAGCTTGAGAGCAACCCCACAGTCTTCCAGTACTCCAATCCTTTCAAGATCCAGGGCAACGCTGTCGTCCAGTCCACTTCTTCCGCCGCCCCCGCCAACACCGACTCTGCTACCACCACCCTGGCCGTCACCACTGGCGTCAAGACCGTTACTCTCTCTTCCTCCAGCTCTTCCATTACCCCCGTTGTCTCCAGCTCCGTCCCTTGCAACGGCACTGTCCCCGTCACCAAGACCGCCCAGAAGACCGTCGTCTCTGTCAACTACAACTGCACCACTCTCTCCACCGCCGTTCCCGTCGTTGTCAGCCCTACTGGGGGCCTCAAGCCCACCTCTACCAGCAAGACCACCCCTCCTCCTGCCCAGATCACCTCAGCTGGTTCCCACCTTAGCGCCGGCATCATTGCCGCCGTTGCTGGTCTTGCCATTGCTGTTTTCGCCCTGTAAATGGGGTGTCCCAGTGTAGTTCGTTTTGGTTTCTACGTGGTGTCATGACCTCATGACTAGCTTCTAGAGGGCTGCCTAGTTCTGGTTATATGGGGCAATCTGGGCTCCTAGCCTTTCTTTTGCACATAATTTGGTTTTGGAGACGCGTCGGGAAAGCTGCTGGATTGTTGATATACTGAAAAATCGAAAAGGGTTATGGTTTCTGGCCAATATTTCCCAGATGTAGCAAGCCCCTGACTCCCGCGCGGCGACGTCGAATTGAGACTTTAACCCAGCCTGATTGGTATCTTCTATTTACATTAATGCGATAATGACGATCTTACTTTGAAGACGTTTCCTCCATTGCTCGTGTGCCAGTGACTGCTCAATCGGTCTTGTTCTCCATGCTCGTGTCGCAACAAACCTGCAAGGCGCAAAACCCGTTTGATTTTGCGCACTCCCCTTACAATATGTGAATCATTGATGAACCCTCAATGACCCACTTAAGAGATCGCTCAATCGGTGCCGAAGCCGATCTCGTCACAGAATGAGACAGTTTCTCACTGTTGGAATGCTGCATCATTTCAGCCTCCTCGTCATTGCTCGCCTCGAACTGCATTACCGAGCGTTGAGGACCCTGAGCTGTCTTTGCAATTGGAATGCGGCGGCGGCTTGGCAGGGTGAGACGTTGACAGGTTTGGTCGACTAGCTTGTCGCCTCACTGGCCCGCCATCGTTCAAGCGTCATCCGTAGCGGGTTTAGCTCAGGAACGCGCAGATCTTCGTGCTTCACCTGCATAAATGACGAAACCTACCTTTCAATGATCGGCGTCAAGGTACTGCCTCTTGGTGCTGGCGTGGCTTTGGGGAATTTTCAGCCTCATAGGTGGGCAAAACGAAACATTTACCGCTTGACTACTAAATTTGGGTTGAGGTACGAAAATCTTCCTTTTCGGCGCCTGATCGCATCCTCGTCGGGTTCCACTGCATGTGTCTCTTTCTGGATGCCCTCCGCAGTTCACGTCTCGCTGCTCGAGCCGCATAACCGCTCAACCGCTTGAGGTGGATATCGCCGAGAAAATCGCTCAGGGATGCGA
>JAMYIC010000483.1:10410-23359 GCA_024112705.1 Microcera coccophila | reverse complement strand
ATTTCCCAAAATAAACCTGGTGTTCTGTTGATACATACGCCATCCTTTTCAATTACTCTCGCCTCATTTCCCAGAGACACTTCTATATATCGTTGTGGCACTGACCCTGGGGTAAAGGATGAACCTAGCAAACAGCCAAGCCCATGGCCAATGCGAACAATATCAGAGCTCCATCGCACAGTCCGTTGCATGGCGCATGAGCCGAAAGGTTACCATAAAGCCAATACCCCCGAGATTGCCACCTCCACCAGTTGATCCGGAAAGGATACAGTTTGCCAAGGGATGCACATAGGAGATGAGTGTAGAGTGGACTCCATTGCCGACCGCGCGGCACTTGAACACGAGGCCAACGAGCTCGACAGGGATGCAGACGTTGTCGGCATTATTCTTAGATGGGGTTGTCTTGCCAAGAACGATAAGTAAGTGCCATCAGGATGCCGCAAGTGGTGATATACTCCTTGCAAGGCTCGAGAATGTGACTGAACTTGTTGTATAGAGCACCCGCAACAACACCTCGCATCGATCGGTTGCTATTTAGAAGTCCAAAATGAAGGCTTAATCGCTGGCTTGGTTCAGACTGAAGGAGAAATTTTTCTTGATCTAAGAACCAAGAACGGCATTGTTGATTACTAGTTCGCCGCCAAAGAAGCAAGCACAAGTAGCGACCGGGACGAGAGTCTGGGGTGAGAGGATGAAAAGTGCGACTTCCCTTAAGCCAGGTTGGATGATAGATTAACCCGTGGGATTTCAACTGGTTGCCCCTTGCAGCTGGTGGCCTCGTTGTTCCGAATGTTCACCTACTCTCTAGATCCGCCGCTCTTCTCTTCGTCGGAGATATTCGTTCGGAAAGAGTGCTCAAAATACCGCCATCCGTAGCACTGCCTCGGCTTCAGTATCGAGGCTGATTTGGATGTGGCGAGCGGGACTGTCCTGAGAACTTTCTACACCGTCTGGGAATAGGAAGGCCATATCAAGACCTCGAAAATCGAGCGAGTCAGAAGGACGACAAGGTCAGTCGTTATGGCTTCGAGGGGTCCAGTTTTTGGTAAACGGCCAAGGAAGAAAGTCACACAAAGAAACACGACGTTGAAATTGGAGATTTGCTCCGGGGTCAGGTGGGGATCTTCCTCGATGATGATGATGGTTCAAATATCAGCAGATTGAGTCTCACTCTATTTAGAAGGGCAATAAATACTAGCTAAGAGTGGAGAAAGGTATGCCTTCTACTCGTGTTGATGGCTTGACACTCAAGGACTACGATAACCTAATCTCCTTAAGATGCATAGGATGTAGGCACAAAGACTAGCTAGGGGAATAGAGAGAAATGCTTGTAGCGATAGAGGTCATTTAGTACCGGGATGTTCCGAAATTTCTTGTTGATAGAATCAATCTCAGGAGCCTTCAATTATCAGGCAACTTTAAATCCCATCTTGAAAGAGAGTCAAGAGCCAGTTGTCGAGGAGTCAAAATTGGATCACGAGCATTCGTTCAAGATTCCTGAGAACTGCTGGGGCTAAAGAGAGTCAATATCGACCTCTTAACTCCTGGAATTATCAATTTCGAAATAGAAGATTCAGATGCCTTACACGTTTAGCGTGATGACTTTCCATAATATCTCCCAGCGGAGGGACCCAAAGTCAAGGCCAATAAAAGCGTCTCAAAATCTGCCACACAAGTTCGGTATGTCTGAATTGGGTTGAAAGCGTCATTTGTCTTGCAAGTTTACATTGGGGCATGGCTTAGGACGATGCGCAATAGTCCAGAGCACCGAGGCGCTGAAACAAGATGCGATTGCCTTTTCTCTACATGAATCCGATAAGAAGGAAATATATGATGGAGGGTGAAGGGCGGGTAATTGGCTGTAAGCTACTTGACCAGAACAACAGACGTGTAGCCCGATGCCACACATTGCTCGCATTCGATCTTAGATAAAACCAGGGGAACTGGTCCATTCTCAAACCTCTGTTGATCTTGGGATGTCCAAAGTGTAGACAGAATGCTCAAGTGGTCCTCTCCCGCCAACCTAGGCGTTGGGGCTGTTAAACGAGCATATTAGTACCCTGCAACGTGAGATGATGTTCGGTTTTTTTGTTTTTTTTTATCTGTAGTGAAATTAAGCATACGGCATCTTTAGTGACTTCGTTTGGGGATGATATGTTAAAAGCCCGTTCATTGCTCAATAGATGCCGGGAGGAAGATAGGCCAAGCCCGTTTACTGAACGACGACGTATACCGACTAGGAACAGTACAAAGGCAACACCAATCATTCCGTCTCCATAGCGACAATCATGTTCATAGAAATCTGCCAATCTGGAGTCCGGCCCCAGAGCTCATTTCAGTAGCTGGTCGTATAAATTAGCTCCGCCCAGGCGTGTCATCCTTCGATTGAACCCCTGGGTTGTAGTTCACTAACTCGAGATCCTACCCACGGTCTATCACCAATTATCTAGAGACTGATGGTAGGTCTCTCGCTGAGGGCGACTTCGCATTGCGATATAAAAATACGTAACGGCTATTCTCTTCTTAGGACGGCGAGATTGAACGGTTAGCGAGCAAAAGTACCAGCCGATAGAAGACATTGTGAGACATGCGCATTCTCTAAGACACGCTCATGACCAGTGCGGACGCACTACCTTTAATCCCTCCCCCAGAAAGAAGAAAAAGCTGGTTGCCGGTCTATCGACGATATAGTATTCTCATTTGTGAGGATCAAAGCAGCCGTGGACTTGCACCTGGGCTCTCAACTTCTTGTCTGGTCTCGGAAAGGTATATTTGGCATGCCCAACTTCGTAAGGCGAGGAATAGCGGTGAGGTCAGAAACCATGAACTTGATACTCCAGATTGATTAAAGACGACTATATATTTAATTAGAAGTGTAGATTAGAAGACAAGGTCGAAAGCTGTCAGCCAAACGCTTCCGAAGCCAAGACTCTCATGTGGAAGTTACTTATTAAGGCAGGAGTCCTCCTAACGAAGGGCCAACTAGCTAGTCCTGCGCTAATCCGTAAACGGTAGGAGGGGTCGTCGTGATAGCAGGGCTGTGAGTTTTTTTTTCCAGCGATAATTGCCCGAAATGCCCCTCCAAAGTCTATATGTAATCTTGGAGGGGCCCATGTGAATCTTTCTTTGTCGGATTGAATTGCCGTAAGCAAGTCAAGTCATTCTCGCCGAATCACCAGAGCACCCCCGCCATGGCCTCGCAAGATATCCCCAAGACCTGCAAAGTCATCACCGCCGACACCATCGCCAAGAAGCTCCTGGCGGAAGTCAAGGAGACGCTGAGCAAGGTGCAGGGTGCCAACGGCAGCGAGCCTACGCTGGCTGCATTCCTGGCCAACGATGACTTTGCTGCCGTTAAGTATGCCGAGTGGTCCAAGAAAACATGTGAAGAGAAGTGAGATCATCCTGCAGGCCCATCGCGCCCGCAATCGAACGGGTGAGATGTTTGACACGACTCTTGGTTACTGATGCGTGACACAGCGGCTTCAAGTTCGATCTTCGAGCGGTCGATAAGGAAACCCTCGAGGAGGAAATTATGAATGCGAACGAAGACGAGAACGTGGACGGTATGATCGTCTACTACCCCATCTTCCCTAAGAATCCTTCCCACGACAAGTATGTGCAGGAGACGGTGGAGCTCACCAAGGACGTCGAGGGTCTCCGACATAAGTACCTCTACAACATGTACCACAACATCCGATACTTGGACGCCCCCGAGAACCAAAAAAAGTCTATCCTACCCTGCACGCCTCTGGCTGTTGTAAAGATTCTGGAGCACCTCCAGATCTACAATCCCATACTGGCCTCCGGCAACCGTTTATTCGGAAAGACCATCACCGTCATCAACCGATCTGAGGTCAACGGCCGCCCCCTGGCCGCCCTTCTCGCCAACGATGGTGCGACGGTCTACTCTGTTGACGTTACCGGAGTCCAGCTGTTCACCCGTGGACAGGGTATCAAGAAGGCTCGTCACCTGGTCGAAGACAAGGAGGGCTGGGATTTGAAAGACTGTCTCCCCTTGAGCGACGTTATTATCGGAGGCGTGCCAGTTGAATCTTTCAAGGTCCCAACCGAGCTCATTAGGGACGGAGCAGTCTGCATCAATTTCTCATCGTACAAGAACTTTGACGGCCCGGCCATCAAGGAGAAGGCCTCCATTTATGTGCCATCTGTCGGAAAGGTCACAATTGCGATTCTTTTGAGAAACCTCGTGGTATGTCTCCACTTGATACATGCATGGACTCCTGAAGCTGACTCCTTAAGCGTCTGATTGCCAATCGGCCTTCGAAGGATGCCAACGACGAGGGCAACATCCAGGCCAGGACGGAGGCGTTTGCGGATGATTGAGCAACGTGCAACAACGAATAGATTGAATTGATACCGAGCGGTTCTCTTTTGCTACACCACGAATTATAGAAAATATCTGGGCTGGGATTTTGTGCTGGGACAAGTGTGTTTAACTGGAGTCACCAAATAGAAAGGGGATAAATTCCAAGAGGCCAGACACCTGGAGTGACGCCCTTGTTGACACTAAGGCTAGGGAATGGCCGAGACATGGCTCCCTTGTTCGCTAAGTGATGTGTTGTTGCCGACGTAGCAGAGCGATTTGGAGACTGTGCAAGGCTGAATGAAGCATGGACTTCTTCCAATGGATTGCCAAACGGTGCAAGTTGGAGAAGGCAGATTAATCGCTGAATCCTGCTTCCTCTGCGTACAACGTCGGTCAGAGAGTTTAGCGACACAGCTCGTCATGCTGCCCGTGCAGGAGGATTATGGGGAATGGTGTCGTTACAACTTGCAACAAATCACAGACAGCAAGGCACAGACAGCAAGGAACGACTGCAAGAGCACCCATGGTGATGACTACAAACTTTGAGGCTCATGTGCAATCCCTGGTTGGGCGCACAAATAGGATCTGACGGATGAGGACACCAGCATCCGTAGAGAGAGACTCCAAGATTTCTAGAAGCCAAAAAGACCAAAATAAGGACTGCTAAAGAGTCCATGCTGGGGGGATGCCTGCGCGATTGAAATGAAATGGTCCCGAAAGAGCTAGCTGACCGAACCGCAAATGAGAAGACGGGGAATCAAACTGCCGTTGGAGTTCTTCACATGCGCCTCGTCGAATTCGCTAGTACCGAAGCACGCGACTGAAAGAATATTCTGCACACCATCCCGACGCGACGTAAAATACTGCCGAGTCTCGTACTCGAGATTGCGGTTATAGCCTCAATCCTGACTTGAAGCAGCATAGACCAGATGTGGAATGGTTGAAGACTCTTCATTCTCGGAGCTATCTGCCTGAAGGATTTGTTCTGGCTTTACAAGTCCATTCCTTATCGTGTCGAGTTGGGTGTGCAGTATATTTTTTCCAGACGCGTGCCCAGATACCTCGCCTTCCTGAGAGGTCTAGGTCACAAGGTGCATAACGCACAAGGCCATGTATTTTGACTCAATGAGTTAATTGCCCTCCGAATGCAAGCAAAGGGCTCACGAGACGAGGCCGATGGGCCATACAGCCTCTCTCAGCATTCTATAATATCAACGACCCGAATATCGCTCAGTACCTACGCCGTTCGTTGGCATGAGACCTCCATCCAGCTTCCTTTCCCGCACCGGCGATCCATGAGGGCTGATGTCGAACTTGGCCATCACATCACACGACCAAATCCAAGGCAGGTTTCCGGATATCATCCCTCCGTGAATCCCCCTCCGTGAATCCTTAGCTGTCGTCTCGTCGTCGTCTCGTTGTTTCACCGTTTCAACTCGACCCAAAAATTGTTTCAATTCTCTTCGGCTTTGGTGTTCACACCCCTCCATACCTCTGCCGCCTTGGCCCCTTGGCAGACTCTTTAGCGACTGCTAGTCGGGCGATGCATGAAAACATACCCCAAACAAACCCCTGGACCGGCGCCAAACTTATTCGCGGGTACGATAGCGCAAAACGGAGTGGAGCGCCTTCAGGAACCTTGCGGACTTGACCTCGCCGTCACGGTCTTCATCTCATCTCAGGCCGTTATTCGCTTTGGACCTCAATTTCTCTCGCTCTCACTCCCTCCCTCCCTTTCTACCTCCCTCCTTCGCTATCTCTGTGCGTCATTGACCCAATACTTACCGCGCACTTCCGCTTCTCGCCGTCACTCAAGACACTTATTCTTGGTGTCATCCATCGCCACTCGCCAACTTACGCCCATTAGATTCCTTGTCCCGTTCGGCGATCCAATTTCTCGACCTACCAGCTTGTGACTTTTTGCGCCACGCTTTCGCAACCGAGTACTATTGATCCGACCTCGTCAAGGCCTCATCTCGATGCCATCGAATCATTGGCCCCCCTCTTACTTGCGTATCTAATCCAAGGGAAGTCGCGTTGGCGACTGAGGAGGCCAACCCGCCCGACTCTTTCTTGCCTTTTATTGAGGCGTGAAACCTGTCCCGGGACACTCTCCACCTCGACAAACCACCAACTCCTGCTCCGTCATCTTACTCCCAAAGGCCTGCTCACCCAATCAATTCGTCTCCCCCGATGACAATGGCGACGCCGGCCGCTTTTTTTCGCGGCCATGAAGTTCGTCAGGGCAATCCGACGTCCGGCTCGGCTCATGGGCCGATGCCAGGGTCGCCGACCTTGACGAACCCCGACATGATCTTACCCGACTACGACTCTCCTGACGAACACTCGCAGTCGCCGACGAGGTGGAATAGTTCCGATCCTCACACTCTGCAGTTCCAACTACCCGGGAATGCCTTCATCGCGGGGCCAGCTATCCCAACGACACCCATCATCTACGGAAACGGAACGATGCTATCGGACATTGGAGAGGTCACCGAGGTCGAGAGTGTCGTCGGCGCCCCATACTCAACGGCACCTCATCTGTCTAATCCCGGCGACGACGTTCCATTACAGTCCTCGCCTACGATAGCCGCAAACAAGTTCAAGAGAAGATCGCAGAACAAGTCGCGTGGAAGAAGATCTTCAGTCGGCTCCGACAGTACGATTACGACAATACAAGACCAAGATGCCGCCTTTGCGGACTTCGACGATGCGGGTAGCGTTGAGGACCTGAATTTCCAAGGTGACGACGAAGAGAGCATGGCTTCTGAATACGTCGAGGGAACCCCTGTTCAGGAGCCCGAGCCTGAAGCAAGGTCAGGGTTGCGTGCGAACGAGGATAGATTCTCCACCAACTCACTCAGCGAGAAAGCCGAACAGATTTTGGCTAATGCCAAACAAAGATTGAACGTGAGCGCGACCCTGGCTATCGTCCGCAATTAACAAGGATGCTAATGATCTCGTAGACAATGGAGGGAAACCTATCGAGAGCGAGGAGTTCACTCTTCGACTCGCCCATGTCAGATGGCTCAACCCCCTCTCCTCCCATGATGCGACCTGGGACGGCTCTGCACGATTCTCACATGCCGATATCTTCAGGTCATTCGAGGATGATGAGTGAGATTGGCATTCACGGAGGTTTAATCCCCACAGGATTTCCCCAACGGTCTGCCAGCGCCTTGGGCGCAGCAGGTGGATATAGGCAACCCCTCGCGTCGTCCAGGAGCGTGGATGCATTGGGCGTATATGCAGGCGGTCACAAATTTCCGCATCAGCCGTTGGACGCGACCCTTGAGTCGCCTGGCGAGGTCGATGGCCAATCACACGCTGACAACAGACGCAATCTCTCCCACCCGCCCAACCTATGCAGCCCGACATTTGGTCCTCCCTTTGAAAAAGAATTGACTCGCTCTGCCTCTGTGGCACAGATTACTGGACTTAAAGATCAGATGAACGATCTTAAAGGCAAAATATCCAGTTTAAAGGAACAAGCACGCGTTGACAGCATGAAGCGACGAAGTCTTCAGAGCCTCCGAACCCCAAGTCCCTTTACTCACGCAAGATGGGATCATGGGTTTTTGGAGCCCCGAAAAAGTCCAATTGTCCAACAAGAGAGCCCCATGCTGCTCTCATCTTCTTGGAACTATGATGCGTCAGGCCAGGTGGTGCATCTCGACGAGAACCCACCAAACTACGAGGTCAAGGCTGCTCCAGACCTGGAGGAGGAGCCCGTAGCCATTAGCTTTAAAGACGCCCAGGAGACAGATGTTCAGGATGAAATGAAGATTGTGGCGACTTCGCCGCAATTCGGCAAGGAGGGGAGGGATCGGCGACCGACTTATGCTGATGAGGATCTGCATACCGACGACGGCGACGACGACGATCAATTCGAAGAAGTCCGGCAGGACCAGTTCCAGGACTTGGAACTAGGAGGAGGGGAGGATGGCCAGCGAGACGACATTGAAGATTTTGTGAGCGAGAGCGGTGAATCGCTGTATGAGGATTCATTTGAGCATCCCGTCTCGCATGAAGATCGGGAAGATGCATTCGATTACGAACATTTCTTTCTTCACTCAGCTATGGGAACAATCAGTCAACAACGCTATGGGCGAAGAGGCAGTTCCGACACTATCAGTTCAGAAGAGTCCGTCGAGACCACCAAGGGCCCCTACATGTCTCGTGAGCGACGACCAAGCATGGACACCATGTCATCCGTGGATACCTTTGCAACTGCAGCTGAGGGACGGGCGAGCCGAAGCTCCAAGCTTGACGACAGTGTGAGAGAGACGGTTGTGGCGCCTAGTCAAGACTCCTTCGGGCCCCCATCCGGAAAACGAGCGACTTTCGACGGGTTTTCATACAATCGCTCTGCGAATAACTCTGGCCATTTCCACCCCAGTCAGTATCGGGGGAAGTCGATTATTCATCGGCAGACCCACAGTGCATCCGTGATTCCCACGCCGCGACCTTCCATCTCGTCCTTTGAGTCTACAGGTACAAACAGGAGCTTTCCGCTGGTCAACAAAGCCAAGTTGAGTAGCGGAATGCTTACGCCGAGCGGCACACCTGGTGGCTCACCTGACCACGAACTAAAGCAGGTGTCACGGACGCTGATGAACGACACAAGCAACGTGCTCGACAAGAACACGGAGACGACCTGTAGAGACTCCCCAACCATCCAGCTGCTATCAAAAGACGATCAGGCCTTTGTGGAGAGGCTCGTTGCAAGCCTTGGGAAGTGTGTGCTGGGTTTAAGCGAGGCGTCACGGGCAAGCTCGGAGGCAAGGGCTTACAGACGCAGAATCGAAACGGCGCGAAAGATTCTTGACGGGTTAGAGGACTAGGGGAAAAAAAACTTGACGACTTTGACGGACTGAATCATTATACACGGGGTGCTACTGTAAGAGCACATGCGGTTATCGTAGGCGGCGGTTGGGTTTAAGCGTTTATCTTTGTAGACGATTCCACGATCGATATACCCTTTCACTACATGTTCATATATATTAGAAGACTTCATTCACGGAAAAGCATAATTTAGTGGGGGTCGAGCAACAATGCAGAATAGTTGTTCCATCGTGTTCCTGAAACTGTTATTGCGTTGACCGACTTTCATCGACCCCATAAGCTTAATCGGTAGTCTATTTGACCATCCATGCGCCCAAGCCCCAGTCACCGGCGCGAGGCCGGCCACACCGCCCACGCGTATCAGTTACTTTTTTTTTCCTCTGCTCGAGACTGTAGAATACGATATGCTTGGATTCTAGACGCATAAGTGATTGCGGGCTTGATGACTTGTGATTTCTTTGCCCTTCTCCTTTGTGTTCAGAGGCAAGTCGCCCGGGCAATTCATTAATTCACCGTTGCTACGTTCCTTGGGACAAGTATGAAGTACGACGTCTCAAGCCCAAAAACGCCACGCATTAAAATCTCCTACCATCCGCCCCACGCCAGTTTCTCTCACACTAAACATCTTCACATGCGACAACACCAGAAAGCTATAGCCCACAACTACCAACCGGAACCACTATGGCCGACTCCTCACTGACGGGCTACCTCCTCAGGTCCCTCCTCCCTCCCGATCTCGCCGCATCCATCGACACACACGTCTTCCACCCCTCCTCACCCGTCCAAACCATCAAACGCCAAATTCTCCTTCAAACCCACCGCGCCCTCGAGGCCTCCTACCCAGTCGTCCAACCGTTGCTAGACAAGCTCCTCGTCCTCATGGCAGAGAACCAAGGCGTCGTCGGCACGGCGGTGACGCTGTTCGCCCTGTCCCTCGTGGTGGTGGTGTTGAATTGGATACGGAGGATCATGCTGTGGTGGACCAGGATGACGATCCGGATCGCCATGTGGGGGATGATGATTGCGTTGGCGGCGTGGGTTTGGGAGAGGGGCGTTTGGGAGAGCGTGAGGGATGTGGTCGTGATGGGTGGGAAGGTTGGCGGATATATGGCTGTGTTAAAAGAAGTCTGGTTGCAAGAGTACAGCAAATACGAAGCGCAGCAGGGCGTGGGAGGGAAAGGTGCTGGACGGTGATTTCGATGCAGGGAACGTTATGGGAGAGAACTTGGAGGAAGACCATCTTGAATTTCACAGCGGGTTTGCGACATCACAACGATTGATAGGGCACATGCACATCTCGATATAATCTGAGCGGCATTATGGTATCTCACAAAGCGAAGGCCTTTTGCGTAAGAGATGGAGGTACGACATGAACAGGGAGAGGACGGCCAGTGAAGCCTGTCTTGAACCAGCACATGAAGGTCACACAAGTACATAGTCACTACATATCTTTTGACAACTGGAGATGACTTTCTATCTCAACGCCGGCGCTATGCAAACCAAACATGGTCCCGAACAACTATCCATCAACTCGCGGACCACCACATGATGAATGAAGAAAAAACGTGGGTATCAATCGTCATGGTCTTCATACTCCTCGTCGTTGGGCTCTTTGGGATCTTGGGCTTCGTGAAACTGGATGCAGTCATCAACGTAACTTAGGATAGCCGCCAGACTATCCTCATCCGTTATATCCAGCTTTAGATAGTTGATCATACTGAAGCTCTCAATCAAACCAGCGACGGCCCGGTTCAGGCGCCTGAAACTCGCACCTTTCATGACCTGGCTCTTCTCGTCTGGCGGCTTAGACTCGTCGTCTTCGGCCTCCGAGCCTTCTGTCACGCGTCGCGCGCGCTCGATCGGATCGTCGTCTATCAACCCCACATCGGGTGTGAGAAATCGTTTCAGGTCCTTCTTCTTGACCTGTCCCCTCACCAGATCCATTTTGGAGAGGACGTTGATGTGAGGAACTTCGAGCATCAACATGGCGCTCATAGCACTCAGCGTGCCAGCGAAGAACTTTGCGCGGTCGACGACGAAGGTGGCTTCGAGGAGGTACACGGCGGCCATGCGGATGTCGAGCGAACCTGGCTGCGATAGGAACTTCATGAGCGTTGGTAGAATAGGAATGTGAGTGTAGAGCTCAATTTGACCGGGCATATCAAAAATGATGAGATACTCTTCCGTCAATGAATCGAGAGCCTCCGTCAACCAATCGAGGTTTTCCATGAGAAATTCGAAGCAATATATGAGCCCGCCGTTGGGCCCGAGGCCGACCTCTTCCATGGCATCTTTGAGAGAAATGAGCTCCTTGATATCCAGGTCCGGGGTATGCTCAAAGGTCTCGGCTGCTGGATCGAGGTTGACGTAGTAGGCAGAGCGGCGGTTGAGCTGCAGGTGGGTGATGAGAGCGGCGCAAAAGGTGGACTAGATAGTTTAGCACGCCATTGAACGTGACGGGTCGAAAAGCAGTCTATTATATGTACCTTGCCCGCCCCCGCAGGGCCCATTATCATGGCGCCAAACTTACTCATCTTGATGAAGGGATTCTAGTTGCGCACGAATCTTATCGGCAGTGTTCCCGTCATGGACCCCTTGTGTGAAGCCGATGAGTGTGGAATGTCCCCGCAAACCCCCCGACGGCCGGCGAATTTAGCTGGGAGCTGGAGTACCCGACCAGGTTGCAGCAGAGGATCCTTGGTAAGCCGAGGAGGCACGTCAACAGGGTCTTGATAGAGGGAGCGTGGGATAATAACGTGACGATGGTGAAAGTTCGAGTGTCCGAGGTGGGGGGTATCGGCAACTTTTTTTTCAAGTCCACCAACGATAACGATAGCGGCGGGCGGGATTTGCCCCGCGAAACTCGGACCTCGCCATAAGCACAACCTACCTTACCTTATGTGCCTTTGGTACAAAATAGGTACTTGTAGCTTGCGCTGATGGGGCCTGAGCGCACGTGTAGAAGGCGGTCAAGGGAACTGGTACTGGTTGGGGAACAGCAGCAGGAACAGGCAGTAGCGAGGAACGCAGGAACAGTGGCCGACTGGTCGGGGCCCAGCCGGCTACCGCACCAAAATCAGAGCGAACGTCCCAGAAACCCGAAGCCTCGCTAGAACCTGTTCCAGCCTCCTCCAAGGGAAGCTGCAAGGGAGCGGGTTGGTGAATACGCTGACCCTCGCTGGCCCTCACTGGCCCGTTGTTGGGATGTCGGAAGCGATGGCGCAATCGTTGCAAATTTCGGCGTCCGAGGAGCGGCTTTTTTGTCCCATGCAAGGGCCGAATGTGATCAGCACCCCTCCGAATGGTGTACCAGCAAGGTACTTCTCTCGACGGAGGGGTACATTCTCCCTTGGCCATCAGTTGCAGGTGATTGATGTATCCCTCCGACGTTAAGTTGTTCTCTCAGCATCGCAGGCGGCCGGTCAATAATTCCTCCTCCCTCTGCATATTCCGAGGGAGAGGCAGTGTCTGATATTTTCTTTCCCTTAACCCTCCCTTCCCCCTCCCTCGCTCCCCCTGCCCCTGCCGCCTTTCTTCCACCATCCCTCCCCCACCATAAATCACGTCGACGTATTCGTACTTCTCCTCCGCCTCCGCCTTTTCTTCTTTCCCTTCCATCATCTTCTCTCTCATCCTCTTATTTCCTTCTCCTCCTACATCTCTCCCGCTTCATCTCCCGCGGTAAGCCTCCCAATTGCAATTACACGTCTACGATATTACCTTTTATCTAACCTGTGAGCGCGATAGTGACTTCCATCTCTCTGTCATAGCCAA
>JAMYIC010000483.1:0-10245 GCA_024112705.1 Microcera coccophila | reverse complement strand
CCCCCCCCCTTTCTTCACGATGACTGCTAGCAACGGAACTGCCAACGGTAACGGCGTCCACGCCGAGCTCTCTACCTGGAAGCACTACAATGAGGGCACTTTCCTCTTCACTGTGAGAACCCCTCAACAATTCTTCTTCGCGCTTCCAGAACCCCGCTTCTAACCGTTCTTCAGTCCGAATCCGTCGGCGAGGGTCACCCCGACAAGATCGCTGATCAAGTTTCCGATGCCATCCTCGATGCTTGCTTGTCTGAGGACCCCCTCTCCAAGGTTGCTTGCGAGACTGCCACCAAGACCGGCATGATTATGGTCTTCGGCGAGATCACTACCAAGGCCAAGCTCGACTACCAGAAGGTTGTCCGAGAGGCCATCAAAGACATCGGTTATGATGACTCTTCCAAGGGTTTCGATTACAAGACCTGCAACTTGCTCGTCGCCATCGAAGAGCAATCTCCCGATATCGCTCAGGGTCTTCACTATGAAGAGGCCCTTGAAAAGCTCGGCGCTGGTGATCAAGGCATCATGTTCGGCTATGCCACTGATGAGACCCCCGAGCTCTTCCCCCTTACCCTCCTCTTCGCCCACAAGCTCAACGCTGCCATGTCCGCTGCCCGCCGTGATGGTTCCCTCCCCTGGCTCCGACCCGACACCAAGACCCAAGTCACCATTGAGTACCGTCACGACAACGGTGCTGTCATCCCCCAGCGCGTTCACACCGTCGTCGTCTCTGCTCAGCATTCTGAGGATATCACCACCGAGCAGCTCCGAAAAGAGATCAAGGAGAAGATTATCAAGCAGGTCATTCCTGCCAAGTACCTTGACGACGAGACCATCTACCACATTCAACCCTCTGGCCTTTTCATCATCGGTGGTCCCCAGGGTGATGCTGGTCTCACCGGCCGCAAGATCATCGTCGACACCTACGGCGGTTGGGGTGCTCACGGTGGTGGCGCCTTCTCTGGCAAGGATTTCTCCAAGGTCGACCGATCTGCCGCCTACCTCGCCCGATGGATCGCCAAGTCTCTGGTTAACGCCAAGCTCTGCCGACGAGCTCTTGTTCAGCTGTCCTACGCTATCGGTGTTGCCGAGCCCCTCTCCATCTATGTCGACTCCTACGGTACTTCTGAGAAGACCTCCGACGAGCTTGTCAAGGTCATCCTCGACAACTTCGACCTCCGACCTGGTGTCATCGTCCGGGAGCTCAATCTGGATCACCCTATCTACCGCCAGACCGCCAAGAATGGTCACTTCGGCACCAACCAGAGCTTCAGCTGGGAGAAGCCCAAGGAGCTTAAGTTCTAAATTCTCCTCATGGATTTGCCATGGGAGAGAGAGCATTCAACAGCTCTCTTCAGAAATCTTTGTTAGATGTTTATTAAGTCCTTTTAATCGGGCAAAGTCGGCGGCGTACGGTTCTCAACGAAACCTGTCGTGTCTCCCTACAATGAGGGAGGTCGGGCGGTTTCCGGCATCTATTTTATGATTTTTATACAAAAGAGTAAGGGATTTCACATTATACCAGGCATGGAGTGGGCGTCTTTCAACAAAGACAAATTTCGGGGCGAACCTGCATTTGTGAGGCGACGGCAAAATTTTTCAAAGACTTTGCATTATGAAGATACCCTTCTGAAGGGGACGAAGAGACACGCATGCATGACACTGGCGTTTACAGGGAAAACAAAAGAATTTCAACATCTTTTCTTTCCTTGATCTCGGGCCGAACTTATGCAGTTACTGGCTGGAATGGGACGACGGGTCTGGTTCATGGATGGATAGAGGCGGCGACGTCGTTTGGGGCCGTGATGGGTGTGTCCACTGATGTAATGATGGGAGGGTGCATAGAACCAAGGGGAACTCAAATATCAACATCATTTGGCCTTGGAATTGCATCATGATTTGAACTAACTCCACCAGCTGACATATAAACGCAGTATCGGCCTTCATGTTCAGCGAAACCAGTGCCTTTGGTGGCTTTGCGAGAAGGTGTCAAAACATAATCAAATGGTCGGCGCTTGCGGCCATGATGGGGTGCCATTTTGACTGGCCTTGTACTACTAATCTGAGTGTGAGCGTCCAGCAATCCTAAAAACAAGAAGATATCGAGCGTTCTCCTTTGGGCTTTAATGGTGTCTGAAAGGCTTTGCATGGTTGGCAATGACTCTAATAGTCTTGCATATTCATACTCGCGGCTTGCCCCCAATAAATTAACTCTTATGCGAGATGTCATTCGGAGGTGATAGCCTCAAGGTGGCCAGGTAGTAAAGGCTAGGCTCTCGCTTGTGTAGCCAATTACGGGGACTCCTTTTGCTAAAAGTGGAAGAAGCTGTCATTTATGATTAATGAGTGTGATTCGGGGCTTGCGTCAATACAATGTGACAGCAGCGATAAGATACCGGTAAGGCTAGAGCTAGGGTTGCAGATACTACACAGTGACGTGAAGTGGCGGTGCGCAAAGGGAAACATTAGGCGAGAGAGTGAAGAGAAGGGGGATGCCGGAATGCAGCATTCGAAGGTTTTGGTCGGGTTGAGGGAAAGGTGTCCTTATTTTCGAATCTCCAAGCTCGCAGCCTTTCTAGATTGACCTCTTATAGCTACAAAAGGATAATCCCTGTCCCCTTTGAACAACTGCTTCGTTTTGTTTCAGAGATCTTCAAGCTTTCAATATAGCTGAACAAGCGTCAGGACTCCCGTGCCGTCCGTCGCCAAAATTGGAGCCAAGGGTTCGAGGTCCCGGCGTGGAGGCTATGGCTGAGGAAATTTGTAGTCCAAGCTGAAGATTCTCATCAGAGGCGGAATGCGGGAACTAAGCTCGGTCTCTTGACTCGTCGACGACCGGTGGAGCTTCTACTCATACCGTTTAGCCACAAGGTACAAGGGCAAATCAAATCTTATGCTAGCCGAGGATGCTGTTGGTGCATCAGAGCGAATTTCCTTTTCAAGGCTAGACGGTTCGCCCTCGTTTGTTGGTGGAAACTCCCCTACAGCGGCAGGAAAACGCTACCAAAAGGGCTGTTGACGGCGACCATGGCTGCTTTCGGAAGAGACGAGGCTTATGGACTGGGGCTCGATCGAGTTCAGCCAAACACACTGCCTACTTCTCTAGAATGTTCATTCTGTGACTGATCGAATGCTTCGTCACAGCCCCAAGGGGTACCTCTATTTTTGCCCCTGCCCAATTATCGGAGTAGGAAGGGGAAAGTTCAGGCCACGGAACCACCGAGCGCCATGATTACAATACCTTCACCCTGAAAATACCACCAGGGTATCATTTTTGGCGTTTTAGCGTTTTCAGGTTGGCACTGGCCTGATCCAAAGTTCTCTCTACATCACGAAGACCTGGTAAACGGTATTGTTTGAGGACTTCAATCGGAATATGTTACATCGACCATCCAAGAGCGAAGCCCAACAGTCTGGGGCTCACCTGGCCGAGTTCCATAGCAGGAGGGGATCATTTCGTGGCGTTAAATGCGACGTCCGAGAAACTGGTTGCAATCCTCCAATGCCTCATTCGTAATAGATGCGCCGTATTTCCAAGACCGCTCAGAACGCCAGTAACCTATTACACAGATGAGTAAGGCAGAAACCGTACCAACATGTGCGTTCATCTCCACGTTATGGAGCCAGCCTGGAGGCTCGTTCTTCTGTCACCCCGCGATCAAAAGTCTTGTTTCAAATCGGCTATAGCTGAGGGTCGCATACGTACCACATCATCGGAACAGGTATTGTGCTCGAGACCAAAGATTCGCCGAGGGTGTCTGAAGAAAGGGTCCTTGCAGCACGCTATCTCTAGCCGAGTATGATGCTAGGGATCACTAGACAACGAGTACAGGTACCTGCCAAAACCTGACACCACCCTTAAGCGTAATTTGCATTTCTTGTTGGTGTCTAAGAGCCAGGGCCATACAAGGATGCCTACCGAAGGAACAAAGGCTCAACGTCTTGGGGCTGTGAGCCAAGTTTCGGCAACCGAGGGCTCGGCCAGGTGTTTCGGTCCGCTCTAGACCATCGAAAGCCTCCTATTAGGCGCTGACAGGACAATAAGAGATGTGGCAGGCTATGCTCAGTCTATGGTAAAATCGAAACTCAAAATCCGCGAGGAGAGGTTCTCCGAGAATGGATGCGAAGTCACCACTCCCTATTTCAGTACCGCGTAACTCTGGGCTTCCCAGCGCTGTTTGTTCCGTCATTCTTTGTAATAGATCTCCTGCCAACCATAATAGGTTCCCATTGATCGGACGTGAGGCGAGCCCTGGATTTGCCATTGTTCATTGAGATGGATCATCAGCGACACTTTGGGTAGTAACAGGCAGATCGGGTCAGCATTGGGTGCTGGCTGGTTAGGACCTCTGATCAGGGTGTGTCGCATTGGATGTGAGGCAGACCCATGAGCCTAGATTGCCACCAACAGCGCCGACTACATGCCGTTGGCTAGGAACGTGATGACAGGTGAGGGGCTCGTCCAGGGCGGCACGCTCGGCTCTGGGACTCGTGCACGTCTGATCTTTGTTACCCTTCGAGGTCGAGCTTGATATTGTCTCCCTCTACTCGAAGATCAACCTTCGATTTGCTTCATTAGCGATAGTCACCCAGGGAGCTAGCGTAGCTGCAGCCCACCACATCCCAACCCAATGGTCTGGGACTCGAAAGCAGAGGACCACCCGAAATGCCAAGAGCGTGGACAGAGGCTTGAAAGTGCAGAGTAGGGGGAGAGGAACGTGTATGGGAACAAGGCACGGCCCCAGCTCCGAGGGATCCCAAAGACTCGGGTTTCCACCAGTCCATGCGTCGTGCATGGATGCGAACGCTTCATACTTGGCTGTGCAAAATGATTGGGCAAGTTAGCGAAATGGCTGCTTATTACAGCTGCCATCTGCAGGGCATGGACATCATAGTTGTCGGAGCGCCGCAAAAGCAAAAAGCATCCGACGACCAGCTTCTTTTTACGGGGCCAGAGATACACAGCGAGCCCATGGGCAAACGCAGGTGGGTGTGGGACTCTCGGTTCCTCATAGTACCGTAAGGTTAACGCTGCATGATGACCATGATTATGATGATGGTGGTGGTGGTGGTAGACGTGATGATGGTGGTATTCTCGTTGTTTCCGTAAAGTCAAGACTCAGTCGTGGAATGCCGAGTTGAGAAGTTCACCAGTCGATGGTGTGGAGGTGGGAAAAGTGGCACCTTCCTTACGCCGTCACGGTGCAAAGCGGGTCCCGATAAGCGGGCGCTAGTACGGATCGGGTCCTCAATAGGCGGCACGGTGACAATCGACGGGCCGGACCAGCGACAACAATAGCAAGACCAACGGAAGACAATAGGAAGTAAAGACCCGCTAACGGAAAGCTTGAGCCTCCCACCATTCTTCTTTCATACTCGTACAACCACATACCCACCCACCACCACCAACACGTTGGAACAATACCAATACCAATTCCAAGGTTGTCGTAGAGTTTTCAGGCTCGCTTACTCGCTTGCTCACTTACTCGGGTAGGTTTTCTTTTTTTCCCCGTGAAGACCCAAAGCTCACCCTGCCCTGTGCGTTCATCCCTGCAATCATCCGTGGGGCTGGGAGCCACATCCAAATTCACTGGTCCTCGTTCTCGCAGCAGGCCACATGCCGCCTATTGTTCCCATTCTTCCTCTTTAACTTCGCGTGAAGCTGAATAGCGCCTAGTGTTGGCATGGCGTCGATATCAGCAAGGAAGGATACTGGACGGACAATACCTGGATCCCTCACAATTCATCACGGCGCTAGTGTATGAATAACCACGACACGCGAGCTGGTTCCTGTGGTGTAGGAACGCCTCTTCGGTAACCTTGATCCGTACTGCAGCCACCTCACCTTGCATGAACGGCCTTAGCTCTACCTTGAGTTACCAGTATTTTTCCATGCCGTGATTCTGGTCGCCTTCAATGGGTGGCGCTTTCGTTTGTTCTCAGCGGTAACGAGTGGAGGAGAAGGGGGGAGGGGGGAGGGGGGAGTCGTGTCGCCATCACACGTCCCCTGGTCTAACCATTGGCCCTAGGCCTCCCACCGAGGGCCAAGAAACGTGGATGGGACATTTGTCTTGCGTTGGACTATTGCTGTTGGTTGTTTGCAATTGTCTCGTTGATTGACGTTGATTGAATTAATGAGCGAAGCAAATGAAACCCGTCGGTCTCACCGGGCCTATGCATGTAATGGCGGCGACGGCTTGCAGACACGCCCTTCCGTCCCGCCTATCCCGTCCGCCCAGGTTGCGCAGCCAACATCGACGAGGTATGAATCTCGACCCAAGAGCCGTTCCTATATTTACCTCCCGTTTGCGTACCAGTATGCTTCTTCTTTCCCAACCCATCACATCCTGTCTATTCCTGGCTTGTCCTAGACTAGATCCATCGTCCCCGCCTCATTCTCAGTCACCACGCCATTACACTAGAACGCGAGTCACGAATCGCTGGACCGTCTCCCGTGGCGCAAAGAGCCCATCACCATTCCGTGCCGTCTCGAAGTCTATTGTACAGACTGTAAGAACCATTACTCGTTGTAAGCGAAGAGGAAGGGCTATATATCGTCGCCTGGTCCTCGCCTTCCAACTGCTTCCCCGTCCATCAGAAAGAGCACAATCAAGGACAACAACAGCAAACACGACACCATCTCCCTCAAGCCCGAGGCAGTGACTCATTTGAGCATAGCCCATTCTCATTCACTTAACTCTTCTACTTCCTTCTCCCCTTCTCCTTCTCTCTCACGCCTCTTCGTCTTTCCTCCACACTATACAGAACTCCATGGAGGGCTCAAACACTCCTTCAGCACCAGGGAATGCTCAAGTTGCGGTTCCTAAGGAGAACGCTGCTCAGAATTCTGCCAACCGCCCTCCTCCCGCCTATACACCTCGCCCAATCCGCAATATCCCAACCCTCACTACGAGAGTCGTTCGGTTTCGACCAGGCAATATGGCTCAAGGTCTTCCCCAAGACCTCCCTTATACCGTTGTTCTGCCGAACCCCGTAGAGGAGCAAGAGGAGGAGGCTGAAGAGACTTCTCCCATCAGCCTTCGCATCACAACCGCCATCAACATCTCCCGAAACAACAATCTCGTTTGCTTGGTGGCCAGTCCCGCAGACCAAGCCAACGCCATTGCGAAGGCTGTTGTAGAGGCGATCCAGGAGAACAGCTCTGGTCAGTGTGGCATTCCGATGGTTGACGAACAGGGATGCCCGCGCCCTCTGAAGATTGAGGTCGATGCTGGTATGCATGTTGAGGGATCCAGCAACGTGGTGGGAAGTCAAGACGTCATTGAAGAAGTGCTGCGCCAACGAGGCCAGCTTCGACGACAGCGAGATGAGACTGAAGAGGAGGAGAGCTCGGAAGTGCCAGCTAAGCGCCGTCGATCCAGCCAGTAAAGACATGTATTCTCTTCGATTTGCATGGAAACACCATCGATTACTATGAGCATACACGGTTTCGGAAGCATACACTACGTGGGATTTCTTTCTCTTTCCTTTTATCTTTTTCTTTCCTTTCCTTTGCTTACTTTCTTTTTCTTTTACTCAAATAAGTATGAAAAACCACAAGGCTCGGGGGACGATACACGTTGGGCCACCTTGGGCCAGGGACTGATACGGGGTTGGGGTTGGTTAGCTGGGATTCAGGAGTTTGACAGTTCGTGATTCCATCAAAGAACATGATGAGTTGAGGAATTTGAATCTGCCCCCTTTTTTTTATTTGGAATATGCCTGTCGCTCCCTATCTTCATCGTCTGCGCTTTGGAAAGCTTTTGGCTTAGAGCCTTGTTGCTATACATGCTGAAACAAATTGTAACTCTGATATTTGATAAATTGCACTTGAATACCCAACCGTCTGCTCAATAACCGCTATGAGTTATAGCCTAAAGCCCATATCATCTGTATATGGCGTCAGCATTTCTTCTAGTCCTGCACGGCGCTGTCTACCGATGGATTGGTGAGCTTCCCGCTCGGTGTGCACGAATAAACCCAAGAGCCATCATCACCATTCAGCGATTGAGCCCATCACTGCCTCCTTGGCACGGCCGACGCAAAAATGCTAGTCCCTAGTGCCAAACACAATAGCCCAGTCCACCAGCCATGCTCCCATCGCTGCGGCCCTGGGGTGACACCATTGCCGTGTCTCTGGGCTGTGTTGTAACTGGTATTGCCCGCGCCCCGCTGGAATATGGACGTGCCAGGCGTTGTAGATCCTGCACATCAATTGCGCGGCCTGCATTTCGTTTCCCCAGCAGTTTGGTGCTGTGCCAGTTGGCTCAAAAACCCTGCATCAACTGCCTGCTTCAGCGCTATTAGCTCTGCTGGTGTATTGTGCAATGCTATCGTCTCTTGCACCAAGTTGGGGGGAGGAGGGAGCTGTATTCAACACCTTAGGTACCCTATTCGGGCGCTGAAGACAAGTAGAGCCTTACCTCAGCCGCCACAAACGTCCCTTGTTCTCGCCCGCTTCTTCATTCTTCATCTCTTCGGCTCCTCCAATCTCAACCTCTCTCGCCATCTTGGCATCTCTGCCGTCTTTCCCCACCATCCACTATGCGGCCTGCGCCTCCGCCAGCTCCCCAGCTCCCTCCCCCTGCAAACCCATGCCCCTCTCTCCAGGCCGGGGGCCCTCCAGCCTCTAGCTGAAGCTCCAGACCACTATTTTCTTCTTCGCATGCTTCGCTAGACCTGTAGCTCGTCAATATCACGCACTTACATTCCATTGCTTTCGTCTACGCTTCCGTCGGCTCCGACAATTCCCCCCCTTGCATGATGGCTGACCTCACCATCCGTAACCTTACCGTTACCTCTTTGGAGCTCGTCTCTGTCGAGCGCTTCGAGGGCCAGCGCGTGCGGTCCGGCAACGTTCTTTCCAACGTCACCGGCAGCATCACCGGCTTTCTCAACGCCACAGACTTCCCAAGGCACGAGACAGTTGCGAAAGGCGATGCCCACACTAAGGATGCTGTCTCACTGACGATTGAACCTTTTACCACCAAGGCTTCCGACGTCCGAGCCCCGGAACATGCCAAAGAGGTGGCTCGCTTGGTCTTCAAGGCCGATGACCACGAGTATGAGGTCGATGTTCCGAGCCCGTCTAAAAAGAGCTCCGTCATGAAGAAGCTGGATGGCGGGGATCATGACTTCACCGTCGTTTACATCCCCAGCGGCGCTTTCTTGGCCGTCTACTCCTCTGCGCAGCTCAACGCTTGGATGAAGGAGCTTCACGACGAATGGCCTCTACCATTACTCTCCATCCCGGGAACACACAACTCCCCGACCTGCCATACTGCCCTGCCCTCCGTACGCTGTCAAGCCGTCAGCGTCCCTGAACAATTGCAAAACGGGGTTCGCTTCCTTGACATTCGGGTTTCCGTAAGCAACGACGACGATGAGCTTACTCTCGTCCATAGCGCGTTCCCAATCTCATTGACTGGCAGCAAGTACTTCAAGGATATGCTCGAGGGCATCTACAAGTTCCTTGATGAGAATCCCAGCGAAACCATCATCATGAGCGTCAAGCGCGAGGGCACTGGCAAGGGTACCGACGCTCAACTGGGCAAGTACCTGAAGGACAGTTACGTTGACAAGCGATCCGAAAAGTGGTGGACAGAACCCAAGATCCCAACTCTCGGCGAAGTTCGAGGTCGTATCGTCGTTGTCTGCCGCTTCGCCCTTGATGAAGAAATGAAGAACGCCTGCTGGGACGGACGAGGTTGGGGCATAGAGGCCCAGCATTGGCCTGACAACTGCGAGGATGGCCACGTCGGGGGAGGTCTCATTCGCGTACAGGACTTCTACGAGATCACCGAGAGCCAAAACATCGAGAAAAAGGTTGAGTTTACGAGAGGTCAACTTGAGCGCGCTGCTGAGCAGAACTTTTTTATCTCCGGGATGGAAGGCTTCTCAGGTGATGCCGAGCTCCCTCCCTTCTTTGTCAACTTCCTAAGCGCCAGCAACTTCTTCAATGCCACCTGCTGGCCCGAGAGAATTGCTTCCAAGATGAACCCGTCTGTCATCGAGTACTTGTGTATGCGACATGGCGAGGAGGGCAAGGGCCCTCAACAGCTCCAGATTGGCTCTGCCAGCACGGGTATCGTCGTAACAGACTGGGTTGGTGCCAATGGTGACTGGGACTTGATTAGATGCATCGTAGGCATGAATGCCAGGTTACAGTTTAGGAAGCAATGAAAAGTCGAGGTCTAGGGTCACACATATCAAGGGCTTTGGGTGACTTGGGACGTCAAAAAAAAAAAA
>JAMYIC010000049.1:0-27107 GCA_024112705.1 Microcera coccophila | reverse complement strand
TAAAGTTATTCCTGACAGCAAAGGACTAAACGCCTGACGTCAGTCGTTTTCACTGGGAAAGAACCCCACTCGCGAAAGCCCCGCGATACCCCTCCAAACATTTCGAGCTTCAGGCAGCTTCATCTCTCGACTTCTCTTTATTCCTTTTCCTGTTTCGCATTAAACAACAAATTCCTCGAACAGTTAAGATGGAGTTTGATACGAAAACCCGTACGTTGTGGCTCTCCTTTCGTACGAGTCCGGTGACTGACGAGCCGTCCTTTAGCCCAGTCCTCGACGAGCGACCCCACGTCGTTTGCCAGCGAGTCGGCCAAGTTTCGATGGCCCATCATCCTGGTGAGAACTCCAATGCTAGACGAGTCAATCAATGCTGAGACCTAGAGAGACTGGCGCTATTGACGACGTCTATCGGGCCGTGTCAAAATCCGAGGACGCGGAGGCGCAAGCAGAGGGCAAGAAGGTCATCGAGCAGATTGCAACTCTCAAATACGAAATTCTACATGATCGTCAACTCACGTACGAGCTCTTCCGATTTGATCCCATTGAAAGAATCTGATTTTTACAGCCCCCTGCACGATGATGGTTTTACCGAAGAAGTCACCGCCTACAACAAGGAGTTGGAAGCCCTTGGCAATCCGACCTGGTTCAACGTGCCGTGGTTGTATGCAGAATGCTACATGTATAGGTAAAAGAACACCCTGAAGCTAGGAAAACTGAACTTGGAGGCTAAGGAAACCAAGCTAGACGCGTCAGCACTTTCTTCCTGAAATCGAAACACTGGAAGAACTACGATGTCTTTGCCCGCCAGAAGCTGGACACCTTCCGATCCTCACGACCGGCCGTTCTCGAGCTTGCGAGCAAGTATCGAAAGTTGATGGAACAACTCCGCTCGAAAAAAGACGCGACCAAAGATACCGAGGCCGAAAAGCTGCTGTTCTCTGAGATGTTTGAGATTTGTTTATGGGGAAATGCGACTGACTTGTCTCTCCTGACGAACCTCACCTACGAAGATATCCAGAAACTCCAAGGCGCCGAAGCCCGAAAAGCGTCCGAAAAGAATATTCTCATCAACGACTTGCCTGCTGCGTACGAGCTTTTGAAGAAGGCCCAGGCTGAGGGCAAGAAAGAACGACGAGTGGACATCGTGCTGGACAATGCTGGTTTCGAGCTCTACGTTGACTTGATTCTGGCGGGCTACCTGCTGGCTTCTGGCCTCGTCACTCAGGTCATTTTGCGACCCAAGTCAATTCCCTGGTTTGTCTCGGATGTCCTGCCCAGTGACTTTGCCGCGCTGCTCAGTGCCATTGCCAACCCGCGAGCGCTCTACGATACCCAGACGGAGGACGAAAAGAACCAAGATAAGATCCCGGAGCCTTTGTCAGAATCCGGAGAGCAAGATCTCAAGTTCTTGTTTCAAGAGTGGGCTACATGCCACGCCGAGGGGCAGCTAATGATGCGCCCAAGCCGGTACTGGACTGCAGCAGGCAGTTTCTGGAGATTGCCTCACGAGGCCCCTGAGCTACATGAAGATTTAAAAGAAGCTGAGCTGATCATCTTCAAGGGTGACTTGAACTATCGTAAGCTCACTGCAGATGTAAGTTCTCCTACAGCCCTCCTGACCGCCATCTCACACGAAGCAGGGCATGTGGGATCCGACCACCTCTTTCACCGAGGCCATTGGCCCAATGGGGCCTTCTTCAGGCGTCAACGTGCTTTCTCTCCGAACGTGTAAGGCCGATGTCGTGGTCGGCCTCCCTTCCGGAAAGGACGAAGAACTCAGGGCGATGGAGGGCGGCGGTGGCAACAGCGGCGCGAGGAAATGGGCATGGAGTGGCAAGTGGGCTGTGGTGAACCTTTCCAAGGGGAAGCAATAGGTCTGATAAAGAGTTGAAATTGGAAGGAAGTTACGAGTTACTGATTTTGATAGATTTCGATAGACGGCTGGACTGGGAAATGACAAGTAGCGAACACTTCAATATCATTGCATCACCAAGACACTGAGTTGGTGTCGATAAGCGACATGCGCTGACGCCTCCTCGATTCCTGATGAAGCGGCTCCTGTTGCCGTAGTCAAGACTATCCACATGCTCACACGCCCCCCAAGGCTTGCACAGGTAGTTCTCAAGAAGTGTGTGGGGACAATCTGTGAAGCGCTATTTGGCGATGACTTGAAGTACGGAGTATCCTTTCATAACAACACTACAGCATTTTGATATCAGACACTGCCCTTGAATTCACCATGGTGATCCTATAGGGTCGAGTTATCGCACTACACTCTGTCCATGACCACGAGGCGAACTTGAGAGCGTCAAAGATACTACTAGCTTCGGTGAGAGGGCGCTTTTGAACGGAACGGCCATGTGAGGTCGGCCGTTCTTGGATATGAATTTCCGAGGGAAAGCGATGATGAGGCCGATATAAGCGAACTGCTGATAAAATTAGTAACGTTCGTCTTCTTGAGCTGATGGTCTGAGTCTCCTTCAGGCAGTGAGAAGGACTCGTTGACCGCGCCGCGGACGAGACCAAAGGTATTCTACGACGTTGATGAGAGTGAGTCGTTACTCGGCTGTCGTAGGGTATGGATTTATAGAGCGCAAGTGGGCTTGGAAGAATTAGAAGCTAAATCCACTAACAAATCCTCGACAGCAACGATGCTCCAACAAGAGAGGCAAGCGACGGTTAAGCGATGTGAGCTGAGCTCGTCAGCAAAGTCACTCAGCTGCATGCTGATCAACTAGACTCCAAACCATTGCCAGTCGACGCCTCAAGATTTAAAATCTATGCGCCTCGTCTTGTAAGTGAGTGCGGATTCAGCGTGGTTTGCCGTCATGGGTCTCGACACCCTTGACTAACTAGTAGCGCGACAAGGATGCTCAAGCGCCTTAGCCACACGGCATGGATGATCTTCCTTTTGAGGATACGCTTCAAGCGGCCCAGGACTTTTAATGTTCGGTGGTCGGCGGCCGTAAGGACGAGTGTGGCTGAATTCACCGGGTTTCATCTGAATTGTCCGAGAATGGACGGGGTGCGGTCCGTGAGCGCCAGAAGATGCGACGGAGTTGTGATGGCCTATCACCGATATTTCGGAGGAAAGCCGGGGAACGAAGGCGCAAAATGCTGCGTATCGGCGAAGGTGACCTCGGATGATATTGTTCGGCATGAGTTGATATACTGTCTCCCTCAGGATGCGATATAAGAGACCGTTCTCGCGCACTCATTCTTCAGATTTAATCACTCGCCACTATACAATTCAATATGTCTATCAGCAAGGAAAACCTCCAAGCCATCTCCTCCCGTCTGGCCACGGCCATCAACGATTTCCCCAACTCCCCCAGCGATGACCGTCTCAAGCGCATGGCCATCGTGGCAGCTGCCCAAGAACTCCTCTACGAGGCTACCCTCCCGCAAGAGCAGTGGGCTGAACAGGCTTATGTTATAGGGTCCATGACCGCTTCGAGGTTGTTCCTGAAGTGGGGTGCTTTCGATCACATCCCCGTCGAGGGGACGGTTTCTTATACTGAGTTGGCGAAGAAGTTGGATGCGGAGGAGAGCTTGATCAGTAGGTCTTGAGAGAGAGGTGACACAATGACAGACTAAAGATCCTGATAAGTTGACAGGAAGAGTTGGTGGCCTGCTTGTATCGTCGCGGATCCTTCGTCAAGTGGAAGATGATCAACTCGCACATACTCCCAAGTCAGCCATCTACGCAAACAACAGTCCCTACAGCTACCTCTTCCGCATGATGTTAGTCTCCCAACATTAGCGTCGGTCATCACGCGCACTTGGCTAATACAATCCAGCTTTGACGAGACTCTCGTCCCGTACATCCACCTCCCGGATTACTTTGACAAGTACTCGCTCCGCGAACCCTCCGGTCCAACCCACAACCCCTACACCTTTGCCAACCACCAGCCCGACACGTCCTTTTGGGAAATCATGAACCAGGACCCTGAGCGCATGCGCGTCTTTATGCAGGCTATGAAAACCGCCGAGGCAATCATGCCTGTGACGGGACTGTATGACTACACGTGGGTGAAGAAGGAGCTGGCTAAGGATGGAGAGCGGACGGTGTTGGTGGACGTTGGAGGTGGGAAAGGCCATGCTGTGCAGGTGATCTGCGAGGAAAACAGCTGGCTTCCGAAGGAGAGATGTGTGGTGCAAGATAGAGCGGATGTAATCGAGGAGGCCAAGGCGTTAGACGTTGAGCAGTTGAAGGGGGTGAAGATGACGGTTCACGACTTCAACACCGAGCAACCCATCAAAGGTAAGACTTACTCTCCTCTCCTTCCTTCCATTCCTTCCATCCCGCTCACCTCCAACTCACAACCCACAGGCGCCCTAATCTACCACCTCCGCCGGTGCCTCCACGACTACGGCGACGACATCTGCGTCGGCATCCTGCGCAACCTCGCCGCGTCCATGGCCCCGGACAGCCGCCTCCTCATCGTGGAGCAGGTCGTCGGCAACCCGCCCTCGCAGATGGCTGCGCATTTCGACCTCGTCATGTTGACCATTGGGGGCAAGGAGAGGACGAGGAAGGACTTTGAGAGGTTGGCGAGGGAGGCGGGGTTAAGGATTGTGAGGGTGCATGAGAAGATGGGGGCGCCGGTTGGGGTTGTGGAATGCGTGGTTTCGACGTAGGATACTTTGTTAAGAAGAGGGCCGGTTGAGGGTTAACTGATAGGCTGTCATATATACTCGTCTCTTGTGCTGTGTTGTCACTACGTACCCATGTTGGGGGCAAATTGCAGGTCTGGATGATTCATGAAGGAAAAGGGCACGGGATTCAACGATCACATAAGGCGCTAGAACAAGAGTAAATCAACCTCTGCGTGAATTTTCTATCATTATCTTTACCCATCAAAAACCATCACCCCAAAAGAGATCAAAGAAATGAAGTCCCGAAGAAGGGAATAGCCGAGTCAAGTGTCCAACTCGGTTTGTTTCAGCATCGTCTGTCTGCGCCTAGTTGGTAAACGCTTAGTATCGTTTAACCCACATCTTGCGATCGTAAGAAGGAGGCTCGTCATAGGAGGGAGGCTCCTCGTAGGAAGGGGGTTCATCGTAGGAAGGCGGCCCGTAGGATGGGACCGTTTCGGTGGTAGGGCTCGCCTTGCTGGTGATGAAAGTGGTGGGCGGCGAAGAGGTGGAAAAGGCATCGGCCGAAGAGGCGTAGGAGATGGCTGAAGTCTTGGAGCGGTCTTTGGTCGTGGTACTACTACCGAAGTCATAGCCGCCTGGGTACGAGCTGGTGTCGCTGCTGGGCATGGGGTAGTAGTCGCTGGTGGATGGAGCGAGCTTGCTGGACTCGGCGCTTGGCTTACTTGTCGTCGTTGAGTGCTCGGTGCTAGAGCTTGGCGATGAATGTGGAATTGAAGACGTGATGAAGACGACTGTGCTATGAGTAGTCACATCGGTAATCGTTGACGTCTTGACAGAGAAGTGGCTAGACCCGGTGCTAGAAGTCCCATACTTGGAGTACGAGGACTCGCTCGATGTCGGCAGGCTCTTGGTGCTGTACCCGGTGCCCCAAGTTGAGCGCGAGAAGGTGGTAGGGGAAGACGCGGATCCAGTGCTTAGTGAAACGGTGGAGCGGTAGGACGTGCCGGTGTTGAGGGAAATGGTGCTGCTATGGCTGTGGATGGACGAGTTAGTAAGGCTGTAGGAATAGTCTTTGGACGAATGAGTGCAAGGCGTCTTGGTGGCCTTGACGGTCTGGGTGTACGTGTGGGTGGTACTATGACCAGAAGAAACAGTATCGTAGGCTGACGAGTTGCTATGAGGAAGCGCACTTGATTCCGTTCCGCCAGAAGGAGACGGGTAGATGTCACTGGTGCTCTCGGTTCCGGTCACGAAGCTCGTGTGAACGGAAGTTCGAGTAATCTTAGTGACGGATTCTGAGTAGGTCGATGAACCGCTGCTTTCTCTGGATGTGGCCAAGTGACTACTGGCGGTTGCCTCAGTGCTGCTCTTCTTGGTGACTGTGACAGTGCTGGTGTGGATTGAAGCAAGGGAGGTACCGGTGCTCTTGGGGCTTGATGAAGTGGGCGAGTGGCTGGTAGAAGTCTCGGATTTGCCAGAAGATCCAGGTGGATAGTAGTCAGTGGACGTCTTAGTCTCAGAAGTTACAGGAGTGGACCCAGGCAGCTTGGAAGATTCAGCTGACGTCTCGTAGTGTTCGGTGGAAGTTCCGGGAGTCTCAGAGGATTCAGGAGGATAGTATTCGTAAGAGGTCCCAGACGACTCGAGCTCAGTAGAAGACTCAGGGGGGTAATACTCCGTGTAGGTTCCGGCTGTGTCCGTCTCGGTAGAAGACTCAGGAGGGTAGTAGTCTGTCCAAGTTCCTGGGTACTCAGTCTCTGAGGTTTCAGCTGAGGAAGTGGTTCCGGGCTGCGGGGGAGTGATACTTGGAGACTTCTTGGTAGATGATGCGGAGGCCGTAGTTTCCCAAGTCACTGGGTGACTGGTGGTACCAGGATATCCTGAAGAACTGGTGCTCTCTCCCGTGTTGCTAGATTCGCCGTAGCCGGAAGTAGAAGAGGTCATGGAATGGCCAAGAGCGCTCGATTCATATGAGGTCCCGGGATACTTAGAAGTCGAGTTGCCTGGGGAGCTGCTCGACCCTGTGCTTTTAAGAGCAGTGCTGGACTCACAGCCGTAGGGGTTGGCGCAGGTGTAGCTCAAAGTAGAAGAGGACGTGATATGAGGGAGGGCACTTGAGGCTGTGAAAACAGGCATGGTCTCTGTTGAAGCAGAAGATGTTTCATGGTAGGCCGATGAAGATCCGTGATGCTCAGACGACGATGACTTGGGATGCTCAGAAGACTCGGTGCTCTCAATCGCAGTGCTCGACTCGCAGCCATACGGGTTGGTGCAGGTGTAGCTACCTTGAGCGGATGTAGTGGAATGGGGCAAAGCAGAAGAGGCACTTCCGCCCGTAGTCAGAACAGTCGAAGATTCAGAAGGATAGGGGTACGTCTCGGAGGATTCAACGCCTGTAGTAACCGATGAAGACTTTCCACGACCAGTAGAGCTTGTGCCATGAACAGTAGATGCAGAAGCGGTAGATCCATAGCCGGAGGCGGTACCAGAAGAACCAGGAGCAGAAGAGGTAGTCCCAACGACACTACTGCTGAGAGACAACAGAGTAGAAGTGCTGCCCTTGTGGGTAGAGCTAGCTTGAAAGAACGACGTCTCAGTACCGGAGGAGATGCTGCCGGTGGAGGGCTTGCAAAGGTACTCGGTAGCAGTGCACTGAGAGACGGTAGAGTAGCAGGACGCGGCACACTTGGTGACCGTCTCCGTTACGGTAAAGGTGTAGTCCGAGGAGCGAACAAGTGAGGCCCTAAGTTTATGTCAATCAGCAGGTCTACCAATGTACTAGCAAGGAAACTGACCCAAGCCCAAGAAGGGCGAAGCGAGTGACGGGGCGCACCATTCTACTTAGCAACAGAGATCAAGTGAAGGATAGAACAACGTAGCGAAGGCGATTTGGAGTGGGAAGAAAAACGAATGACAAAAGCTGACTTGCACCGCCGTCTCTCGATTGCGCTGGTCTCACTGACTGACGGATCTTTTTCGTGGCTCTTCCCTCCTCTTTATAGCATTCTCCGTCACCCAACGCCTCCGTCCTTCGTTCGATCTCATCCTCGCACAACGTTGACCCTGGCACTGGGCAACGCTGCGTTTCTCCCTTCTTGCTGCAGCATGCCGTCCTACAGACGAGCACGAGCTCTAGCGTGGTGGCTCTCGTTTGAGCGTTATCTCTCGTAAACGGTCGTCATCGGGATGGCTCAGAGGACGAGTGGCTGGGGAGTCTGCCCGGGTGGATCTGGTACGCGGATTAAGGACCGTTCAGCTGGCCGTCAAAACGACTTGGCTGTGGGAAGGTCAATAATCTCGTGCTTCACTGCATGAGACTACGGGATCCGGCACCTTGTGGCCGGGGGAAAAGCTTGGTTGTGGCCAATTATCGACACAATCGGAGTCCCGATCAGCCAATGCGTCCCGATTGCGTGCCCCGATCCCGCTGAGATGGGCGCAGCCTTTTGGCCGTTTGCTTGTCCACGCCGGGATGGGTGTCGTTTGGCGGTCTATCCGTTAAAAGATTGGGGCTCGTGATTCAGGCGAGCCATTTACCCGTGGGCTTGTGTACCAGGTAAAGAATAGATGTGCTTCCATTTCGGAAGTGTAATGGGGTTGCAAGGGGCCGTTGATCGACGTTTGAAAAGTCCAATGCAGCCTCTGTCTTCCGCTCAAACTTAGTCTTGAGGCCGACTGGGCTATTAGTCAATCTGGCTCACTATGTAGCGACAGATTGAGCTCAATGACACCAATTTGAGTCTCACAGTCCTTCAACTCAAACCATGGGCATGGGTTAGTGTGCAACGACTATGAGCGCATCGTGTAGCCATCGTTATGCTTACCAAGTCCTACGAAATTGAGCGACCAAGACGATCAAACTCACCGACACGTTATTTCGGCCAAGACGGATGGTCCGAAAGTCTCAACAGGGCTCGTACCTGCGTCCGGCTAACATGCATGTCACCGTTCTCGCCCCTTCAAGCTGCTTTCCGGTTGAGACACAGACAACACCATCTCATGTCGCAAAAACATTGCAGCACCATCCTCGTAAACTAGATGCGGTGTTACACGCAGGCACAGCGCAGGGCCTTGCACAAGAAGTACGGTAGAAAGCCGAAAAGGATGTTGGGTATGATAGGTCAGGGCAATTGACCAGCCACGAGCCTGACAAACGAGCCGACAGACAGGGATGCGCAACTAGTCGGGGAACACAAAGTCGAGCTGACCTCAATTTCCCAGACCTTGCGGTAACTTCCGTACGAAAATAGCCGTTTCACCCAAATGTTCGCGCGATTGGAACTGTAGATGGAAGGACAAGGATCCTGGAGGAAAAGGGGATGGAAAACTGAAAGCAGGAGACGAAAAGGATTAGATTTGGAGTAGAACGGCACTTGCCTGTGAGCTCAGGAATATTGCGGTGAGCGGAATTGGCTTCGTGATCTGGCATCGATATCAAGCCTTGACACTCAGCACAGAATTGGCCTCGAAAATGTCGACCAGCCGAGACTTTCGTTATATTCTCTAGATACTGCGATAAGACATGCAGAGATGCTCTGGCCCCTTCGTGTTATTATCTGTGGCACCATTGCACAAGCAATTTGCAGAGGCCGTCGACCGGCGTCCAGGCCTTGCCGCATGAATGTGGGTTAGCTATCACAGCTTAGAAAACGCACGCCGAGGTGGAGTACGATCGTGGAGATTCTTCATGTTGGACGATGGTGCACAAGGCTCATCTGTGCGGTCTCGTAAAAGTCAGTATGCTCGGACCAGACAACCCATGTCCGCGGCGTTGTTCAATTTCGCCTCCTCCCTATCGAAAGCTTGGGTAAATGCCAAGTTCTGTTCCATCGAGCTGCTCTCACATAGAGGCTCGGAGGACCTTGAAGGCGTCCTCACGAGTGCCAGTGAAGCGAGCTTCGGCCGTCTTCCAGTTAATGACCCGCCAGATTTCTTTAATGTAAGCGGCCTTTCCGTTGAGATACTTTAAAACACGAATAGTCAGTAAACAGTAAACAGTACGCTGTTACACTTGCCAGCTCTCCACTCACCTGCAGGTAGTAGGCATGCTCCCACATGTCAATGCCAAAGATGGGGACCTCTCCGCCGACCACAGGATCCTGATCTTTAGTTGTAACAATTCGCAGGCCTTGCGAATCCTTGACCAACCAACCCCAGCCACTGCCCTGGAGGCCAAGCAGGGTCTTCGTCATTGCGGCCTGAAAGCCCTCCAAGTCGCCCCACGTCTTGGAGATCTCAGCCATCAAGGTAGGTGCGCGGTCCGGCTTTGCGTCAGCCGAACTAGCCGGCGAGAGATTTTCCCAGAAGAGAGAATGATTGATGTGGCCACCGCCGTTGAATTTGATGGCGCCTTGAAGGGCAATCTGAGCGGCGATGTCGTTAGAAGAGGTGGCAGTGGCATATGACTTGAGGGCGTTGTTGAGGTTGGTGACATAGGTCTGGTGGTGTTTGCTGTGGTGGAGCTCCATGATCTGGGCCGAGATGCTGGGCTCGAGGGCCTGCGGGTGGATTAGCAGCAGCTCAGATTCATGATGCTGCATGTCGAAAGCAGTTCTTTGCGAGTGAGAGAGAGGGCGCTGCTTACATCGTAGGCGTAGGGCAACGCCGGAAGGCTGAAAGATCCGACAGACATGATAGACGGCGTGCTAAGAGCTGGGGTATGAGATGCTAAAGCAATGACAGATCGATTGTGCAAAACAAATCGTGGGAATGCGAGTTGGAGTATGGGAAAGACTCGGGGAGGGGTTAGAGATTTCCCAGACAAGTAGTCAGGCAGAGGCGAACGTAGTACTCTGGGGGATATCCCTCTTAAGAGACTAGCGCGCGTCAGCTTAATTCTTTAAAAGTACTAAGAATTACGTAGAATAGATATTCCAATTATTAACCGTTACGCTTTCTGAAACCAGAGAGGTACTTGGCTTGAGCGTTTTTGGCTACTTCCTATTTCCCCCTCAAATGTGCTCATCATGTATTACCCGGTGGGGAACCGCACTTGATTGAGCAAGTTGTTGAGACGATGAAATAGCGTCAAGCGAGATACGAGTGATTGGCTTTAGTCAGACGGGGCTGAGCAACGCTTCAGGAGCTGGTTGCTGTTGAGACTGATATATGTAGGTGGTTCTGTCGCGTCATGACTTGTTAAAGCGTTTTCTCCCTACTTGATCCTTTTCCACAACTCTCGATACCCATACAATGTGCGGTCCGGATAACAGCAATAGACCTCGAGGAGGAGCACTGGTTGCCCTCAGCTCTCCCATCTCCACCTCAGGGAGAATTCCTTGCGGCGACCTTGCATTTCATGTTCCAGGAAGCCCGGCCAGCTTAAACGCAACTCACGCAAGACTCACCCCAAGCGAAGCATGGGATACGAGCAGACTGACCGACACATACGTCGTGATTCAGTAAGGTGCGTCGATCGAGGTTTGAGAGCAAAGCTGACACGCAATCAGCTCAAGTGGCGATCTGACGAGAAATGCATGTGAATGCGGACTATTTCAGAGATTCGCTGTTCCGACTACCAGGTCATTCTGCAATGAGGAGTATGTCGAGTTTCCTCTCCAGAAGCCACTCTCGCTTGAGGTCGGCAACGAGGGAATCATCGGGAGACGAGTGTCGCTCTACTCGCGGCTCGCGGATGGCCGCGATGCCGTCGTCGCGGAGGGAATTATAGGCTTCAACTTCCTCGGTTAAGCGCCTGTACTAGCATGCTCATCGTCATAACCATCGCCATCGCCATCGCGTCGTCGTTGCCGTCTGCGTGGTCATCTAGCACATGGGGCGCGAAAGTACTAGGATAAGCCATCAAGGCCCATGGCTATGCATGAATGTCGCCCACCGACAGGTGTTGGGGAAAACATCCACGATACCTATTGCGAACGACATTGATGCTTTGGGACGGATCTAGACTGTTGCCTGATATGGACCTTGATGGTTGCTTGAGGCCTGAGGGAGTAGTACAGAGTCACGTGAGATGAAGTCGTGACGTAGCGGGCAGTTAGGTCACGGGCACCTTATTAGTCTTTCACAGTCCAAGACGGCGTTAGGAATCATACATCTGCCACCGCGTCGCACTCCGTTCAACATGCCGCCGAGTAGAGCGAAAACGCAAGCAGCGAGATCCCACGACGTCTGCACAGGTTGTCGGCTAAGGAAAAAGAGATGTAGTGTAAGACAGATTATACTTTTACCTAGACTGTTTGCTGAGTGCCACCTAGGGGGAGCGCCCAACCTGCTCGTCATGCATTAGACGAAATGCTTCGTGTGTCTACTCTGGTGCTGGTCCTGCTTATTCAAGTGATTTTCAGATGATACCTAACGCAAATTTGGCTAATGCACACCAACTCGATCCCGCGCTACTGGGCCGCCCTATCGCGATGGAGAGAAGCGGTTGGACGCCTCAAGCTCCGGCTGACCTTGACGTCCATATGGCCGACTTGCTCCAAGATGCTAGTGGTGCTCGGCGTCAAGAAATTAACCTCGATACATTGCCTTTGCTCCAACATGATGCTCGAACTTCAACTGAGCCAGCGTCGTTCGATACGTTGCCTCCAAGGGACCCTCTTTTAAACCTTGTTGAACTCTACTTTGCGAAGATCTACGACTATATGCCCCTTTTCAATGAAATGAAAATCTATTTGAAGATCACGAACGAAGACTACGATAGTTGTCATCTCCTGCTTTTCTCTATACTTGCGGTAGTGGCAAGGTTTCATCCAAGTCGAAAAGTCCAAGATTCCCAGGCCTCCTGGTTCACCACAGCCAAGCTACTATTCCAAAGGGCTGTCAATTCTTCGGATTGTCCTCTACAGACTCTCCAAGCAGCCAATCTCATCATTTTTCAGAGCATAGTATCAACAGACTATTCTACTGCTTGGCTTGTGCTGGGACAGGCCTGGCAAAAGGCGGTTGCTACAGGCTGCAGTGGTCTGGACGGCCCACCCCAGCGGGCAGTTCGAGGCCTGGGAGGCCTTCCCTGCAGAGATTGGCCCGATATTGAAGAATGCCGCAGAAGTGTGTGGATGCTCGTTATGTTCGACCGGGGCTTGTGTTTCCCCATTGGACTTGCTCATGCAATCGATGACAGACGATTACGCCTCAATCTCCCCATGGACGATGGTTCATTTCAGTCTTCATACCCCCCCACGTATGAGAATCTCATCGTATATCATGCGGATTTTCAACGACTTCTCGCGTCAATGCAGGATCAGACTATGAAAAGGACAACTAATCCGCTGCAGTATCTCGTCCTTGCCTATGTCTTTATGGGTCGACTTACCGATCGCATCTTCTCAAGTGAGGACGATGAAGGGGAACAACAGATCTCCCCCAGTGAGCTTGGAATCCTTCTAGGCCAGCTGCGTAGCATGCTTCCTCGCTCAGTTACGAGTCTCTCGAAAATGAAACCCAACGAGCTCACTGATGCAATCTGGCCCGAGGTGGTCTTAGATGTCTGCACTATCATCTTATTTCACAGACCTTCTCACCCCGAAAGATCATCCCGCGAGTACACTGATTTCGTCTCCTCTGAGTCGTTTTCCAGTGAAAGCACCCACTGGGTTGAAAACTGGGCCCGCTGCATTGCTGCCGCTCGAAACACGGTTGGCCTCATCCGTGAGATCTCTTTAGTATCAACAAAGCCCATCGTCAACCCCCATGTAGCCGCCATGCTTTTCAGTTGCGGGAGGATTCTTATGATTGAAAATTGCAGCCGGTCTCGTGATCTCAAGGATACGGCAATTGTTGCCGATATCGAAACCCTTCGCTATGCATTTGAGAGGGTGAAGGAATTATTCGAGGGCATGGGGAAGAAGTTCCGAAATGGGATGAACTTCTACTCAGCACAGGACGAGGATAATGCATTTGAAGCTAAAGCAGGTGGTTCAAAGGGTTTGTTGCAAGCTTGCGATAAATGGCCGGATTTCCCTGACATCGACGAATTACGTGACTTGAGCTTTGCACTAGTGTGAGTTATCAAGAAAGCAGGTTCTCCTCCGTTTTCGAAAGGCAACGTTTGCATCGATACGCGGTATCTAACTCAGAGGCTCATCTACGCCCCGACTATCGCCCACGAGTGCTCCACCGTCCGCCTCTGTCGCAACCCCTGTCACGAATGTGTTCTTCATCAGATACAGGTAAGATTCCGCCAGTTCTTCAGGGGTTCCTACGGTACCGGTGATGGAATCTTTCTTCCTCTTCTCCAGTACTTTCTCTATCCTTCCCGCCGCAAATTCATCGAACAGCTCGGTATGAACCGCCCCGGGTCGGACGCAGTTTGCTCGCACAGGCTTCAAGTCAACCGCCAGCCCCCGTGCGAGTGCCTCCACGCCACCCCCGACACCCGCAAGGACAGAGAACCCAGGACCGGGGCGCCAGGTCATGGTTCCGCCGGTGACGGTGAAAGAGCTGCGCCGAGAGCAGTTGATGTACCGGTGGATGTACTTTGCCATGACTATGGGCGCGAAAACACGCACTTGGCCAATTTTGTACATTTCCTCAACTGTCACGTTCTTCAGTCCTTCAATTTTCAGGGCGTCACCGGCTGTGAAGACGACGTGATCCAGCTTCCCATCTTGGGTGGCAAACTCAAGAAGGGCTCTCACATTCTCCTCCACGCTTTCACGGTCGGCAAGATTGCAAGTCTTGGAAAGAATCTGCCTCGGTGGGAGTTCCGTCGTTTCAAGGTGCTCATGCAAGCGGGCGGTAGCTTTATCCAGCTTGACCTGGTTGGACGAGCTAATGATGATATGGGCACCATGCTCAAGAGCAGCTTCAGCGACGGCGTAACCAATGCCCGAAGAGGCGCCGACGATTAGAACGCGGTGGTTTTGGAGTTTGGTGATGTACTTGAGTGCAGAGGTCATGGTGTAAGTTTTGGGGAAAGTTGTGGTTTCTTCAACGGCAAATAGGCTTGTTGTCTTGTCTAAGACTTGATGTCGAAAATAGGAAGCCTTTCCTACCTTTATAGGCTCATCGTCGGCGCTCACAAAGTCCGGATGTCGGGGAGTGTCGGCGCCTTCTCGTCATGCCCGCTCCTGTCGGCGACAGACTGCTAGCGGCGCCGCTCGTCGGCCCCACCTCACCGGAGGGAGGACGCGGAGGAACGGGGGAGGGTGAAGGAAGAAATGATTATGAAGCAGCTGGAAGACGGGATTAAACATTAGACCGACTTGGTAATTGATATTTCACACTCTGAATATCTCGATGAGCCATTTACTGCTTCATCGCACCTATGTCACTGGGTGGAAAGGTTGATATTATGAGAGCATCGATCATCATCCAACACCTAGTTGAGAGACAAGTTATTCACCTACACCGAAAGCATTAGTTTCCACAAATCATTCGAGGTTGCTCTCCACAAATGCTTTCCATAAAATTATCCTTCTCGTTTGCAGAGTGAAGAGGTGAAACTGGGCTGAAGTCGGGGCGAAGGGAGTGTGGCTTAGCGCCTGCACGGCCACACCTCGACCAAGCCACACGATAGCCGCCAGCAGGCAGCCCACCCAGCCTCTCTCAACCACGTCGAGTATGTTGGTGGCCTGCGTTAGGGCCTTTGGCCTTGATTCAAGAACGAGTGGCCTCTTTATAGTTCTTCCCTCTTCTTGCCAGTAACGGGATGCAGCGGTGAACTCTCACTTCTTGCTTGAAACTCAAGTGTCCGCCTCTTCAGCACACATATCCCTCTTCCTACAACAACGTGCCGCAGACGACCTCAGACCGAACATGCCCTTTGTCGCCAACACTCCCGAGTCGCTCGTCGCCCGCTCCGATTCCAAGAACCCGGGCTTGACATGTCGAGGTATCTCCTCCAACGGCCGTCCTTGTCGGCGCGCGATAGCCTCCAAGACGGACTCCCTCCGACCCTCACACCGAGCCACAACTCCGGATCCACGCGATGAGAGTTTGTACTGTTGGCAGCATAAGGAACAGGCGAGTGGATCGGCGAGGTCGAGTCCAGGACCGAAAGGAACGGCAACCCCTATCTTGGAGGGGCGGTCCAGCATCGATACGTTGGCGGATCGGTTGGGTTTGATCGATTTGCAGGAGAAGCCGAAGAGAAAGCCTGTGCAGGGCAAGACGAAAAGTGAGCATGATGCGTGGAAACAGAGCAAGCCGTCGAAGAAGAAGCCTGCTCGATCTTTGATGTGCTGTCTCTGCTTCTCGATACCGATAGACACGGTTGAGAAACCTCGTCCGGCAAGACCACAGCCGCGACCAGTGCAACACACCTCGGCCTCAGTACCAGTCCCAAAACGAAACTCGGCCTCGAAGCAACAACTCAGTGGGTCGTCTCGGCAGCGATTAAGCGCTTCGGCACAGTCGTCTCCAGGCAAAAGCTCATATCGCTCTCGAAAGTCGACCGCCTCACAGACGGCTCAGATAAAGGACCTGATCCCCGACACTTTAGACACGAACACAGCCTCAGCCCTCATGGCAGAGCTTTCGCGGCCATATGTAGGCTCCGAGGAAGCGGGCTACATATACATGTTCTGGCTCACACCAGCTGCCGAAGCTGCACCACCCGTCGCCGCAGCAAGATCCCTCCTCGCACCACCCTCCCCAGCTACACAGCGTTCCCGGCGTGCAAGTGATGTGGTCTCCACCTTTGCAAAAGCCAGCGCTGGCACGAACTCCAAGACCATGGTCCTCAAGATCGGCCGCGCGGTCAACGTGCAACGACGCATGAACCAGTGGCAGCGCCAGTGTGGTTACGACATCGAGATGTTGCGGTACTACCCCTACCTGCCCGGCGCCGACGAGTCTTCGGGTATCGTTCCGCACATGACGCCGCACGCGCACCGAGTGGAACGGCTGATTCATATTGAGTTGGCGGGCATGGGGCTGAGGGCAAAGTCGGGGACTTGTGAGGCTTGTGGGAGGGAGCATCGGGAGTGGTTTGAGGTTGAGGCGACGAGGGATGGGATAAAGCGGGTGGATGAGATTGTCAGGAGGTGGATTGATTGGGATGAGGTGAATGCATGATGAATGAATACGTATTATGACTAGATGAGGCGTTGGGGTCTGCTGTTTTGTTATACATCCGGAGAGCATAACGAGTTATGTTGACAGTAGAAACACGGTTGATTAGACTGATCTTGACTGAACTTGCTTTACGTACCGTGCTTACGTTGGGATCATGTGTAGTGACACTGAACATACTCAGACTCGATCAAAGGACAAGTTGTGGAACCCTAGTCGTGGTTGAACGAGGACGGTTCTGCTCACTTTTACAAATGACCCTATTGCCCGCGCTTGATGGCGCAAGACGAACCTCTCAGCGGCACCTTCAGGCCTCGTCAGAATCACCCCGAGATGCCCATCGGCAACATTTACGCAGTCGCCGGCGTCGCGGCCGTTGGCGACGCTCTCTTCGGCTTCGACATCTCCTCGGCGCCAGCCTAGCTTAGCGAGAATTCGTATAAATACTACTTCAACCAGAGGTTCAAGGTCCACCGTTTACTATCAACTTTCCCGCTCATCGTCAAGGTTCTACTTTAACTACGATAGCTCCATCTGGTTCTCTCTGACGCATCGCCTTTGTGGCGTCCATTACCCGACTCCTAGCTCCATTAGCAGAACCCGTGATACCACAGAATATAAATAGGTTCGTCGAAAAACGAAGGAAAAACTTGAAAAAGGATTTGGGAGAGTATTGGGGATAAGACCATGGATAGTCACGACCCAAGAGCTCGAGCTAACACCAACTACGGTCAATCCTTATCAAGCCAAATCTGAGAAGAGGCATTTTTCGGAATTCCCAGACCGATGTTGACGTCGATCGCCAGCTACTAAATTCCCCCAGTTACTTGTTCACAAGGAGCTTAGCCGTACCTGCTTTCTGCTACAACGAGAATCTCGCCATCCTCGCGGGTGGCAGCGACATTAGCGAGCTTCGGAAGCTATACGACAACAAGATCTCTGTCATTCGCGGCATTTTCCCCGACTGATCCGAGGTTAATATTCTCTTTACTCTACAGGAAACGAATTGCGACCAAAATGAGGCTGCTAGGAGTATTGCTGAGGGTAGGTGTTACTATAGGGTAGCAATAATGAATAGTTGACGGAAAAGCTCGTCGAATTGTTAGACTGATCAACGATTTCACGTCTAATATCAAATTAAGAATTACTCTCATCCATGGAAGGGTACAACGATTCGACGTATCATTATAACTGGAATCTCAATAACAAGTTGATGTTCGTACACTAATTCTTTTTGGGCGGCGGTGAGCCTTGAAGTCTAATAACACCAGAAGCTCCCTACCAAAGCAGCAAACTGTATCTGGATACGAAAAGTTGACACGGGAGGAAGCGGGGATATCTCAGACTCTCCACAAGCAATCAAACGTTTGACAAAGATCCCAACCCAATGCTCCCAGCAATGCAGTCCACCGCAACTCCTGCAAGCGCAAATCCGCGCTGCCTTAGCACATTCACCACCAAACACGCTCCTTTTTTTCACTTCTTTCCGTTCAAGGCATTGACAAAGGCGACTTTGTCGGTCAAGGTGAGCCCGACACGCTTCACCCGACTCAGTCGTGCCAACGCCTCCCCTATTCGATTGAGCACTCTTTGTTCGTCGCTCGAGACGGCTGCACCGCTGTCGATGCGGTGTCGTAGTTCTGAGGGGGTGCTGGGTGTCACTCCGTTGGTTTGCGCCGCGGCGCTATTCATCTGCCCCTCAGCTATGCGCACGCGGATGCAAGTGGTCGGACGAGACAGCAGGTTCCAGAGAAACTTGAACCATCGACCAGGGATTGGAGTCGTAACGTCTGAGGGCGTGTAGCGGATGCTAACTGGGAAGATGTGGACGTCGGGCGGGCATTGAACGATGCTCGGACTGAAAGGTAGGATGGCCTTGCCGTTAGTGGTACCGCACTCCGGGAAGACGGCGATTACGCGATCGGGATACTCTTCTAGGAGATCCTTGAGGTTGACGAGTTTCACATTCGCCGGAGGTCCGGTCCGCACAGGAGACAATGCGGCCATGACTGCGCCGAGCAACCCAACGCGCTGAACCTGTCGTGTGTTCGGGTATGATATCGTGAAGACTGGGTCGAAAATCGCCGAAAGGTAGATTGCATCAATGGGACTCGTGAAGTTCGCTGCGATGACAGACCCTGGATGGGGTACCCTCTCACGAGGTTGGTCGGCCAAAGTTCCACGCTTGACGCCGTCGAGCTGGAGGTCGATCCACCAAATCCCCGGAATTCCCATCATACCCCATAGTGCTATCTTGCGAAAGGCGACCGGCAGCGGCAGATGCTTAAAGAAGAGGAAGTAGCCGAAGAAATAGGTAAGGAAGAAGGGGAGGCGAAAGAGAAAGAGAAAGCCGTGGACGAAGGTCGAGACGACGGAGAGGGGCGTCGAGACGGGGAGGAAGGGCGAGATGCCCGTGGCTTGTGGGGAGTCAGCGCACGTGAAAGTACAGAATCAGCGGAGTGGTTTTCTACCTCGATCCCGAAATTGGCTATATTTCTCCATAGTGGTGATGGCGTGCGTGGGCTACAACTGTAAAGTCTGTAGAAGAGGCTTGTGAGGGTGGCTGTGAGAGGGGTGAGGCTACCGAGACATCGAAAAGCGAGGTGGTTCTGCACAAGCCGGCCGCCGGCTCGAGGAGGATAGTATGAGAGCCGCCTTTGATTAATAAGGTCGGATCATGAATCGATCAGACCAACTGTCCACGTCGCGATCTTTTTTTTCAAAACGTCATGTCACAAGATGACATGTGAACGATGGACGCCAGCTCACCCCACGCTCAATGGACAGGTGGCTGACGGCTGAAGCTGAGTCATCAGCCGGCGACAGAAGCGGACGGGTTGTCAAACGTCGCCCCAGCAACAAGCCCACGACACGCCAAGTAAACAAACGCCGGGCATCGCCAATCTACTACACGCCCATGCTTCCGGGCTAGACCAATCTAGCTCCGCAATCAACCAACCCAAAATAATAGTCCAGCGTCCGTGTCAGAGAGACAAGTCGAGTTGCCTCTCTGCCTTCGCAAACCTATCACGCCTTTTTCGACCGCGACTCGTCGAGGCGGCGCTGCGCTGCTGTTGTTTATTCCTGCTCTTGTTGTGCCTTCAGTTTGGCCGCGTGTGCGCCGTATCTTCACCATGGATGCTTCCGAGAACCAGGTGGGTGGATGGCGCGATGGATGAGAGACGGTGGTTTGTTGACTTTGGCGATACAGGCATTTCGAGGCTCCAAGCTTAGTCGTCTCCCGGCGCCTTCGAGCATGACGGGGGGAGGAGGACTCACAGAATGGAGCGATTCACAACACAACGCCCGCATGCAGTCTTCAATGCCTGTGGCCTCATCTCTCAAGAATCTCAAGCGCGAGATCCCTCAACCAGGTGTGTTGACCCCTCGTGGAAGCAATCAAGTCACTCCTGCTAATCTTCCTTCTTCCGCACATCAGCAGCGCAATCCGAGGCGAAGCGCAAACCTCTTTCCGATCGAGCTCTCGAATACCCATCCAAAACACCGAGCGTTGCTGCCGCCGCTGCTCGAGGGGGCGTTAAAGGCCAGACCCTAACCGGAATATCTGGGGTAAGTAAAGCGAGCTCTTTCCGGGTTGTATGTGATTTGGTCCTGCAACATCAAGGTTTCGGCATCCATCCCGTCGCATCTTCAGCGATACTTGTTTCGGTGACATGTGCACGGCTTCCACGGGCGGCCGGTTCAGCATTCCAGTACCTTCGACCCTGAGACACGCACATTCCTGGTCGCCAACGAACAATTGATGGATGACGACCATGGGAATACCGTCGGCAGCTCGAAGCTCTTCGCCCAAAACACAACGCACCCTGTTCAATCGAAGACTCGCTCGCGCCGCGGACGTCCCATGTCAACTCTCAAATCGTTTTCATGGGATGGAGACATCGGTCCCCTCATCGACAGGCTTAAAAACCTTCGCCTCACTCCTTGCACCAAGGAAGACGACGCAGATGACTTCTTCCGACTCGTACGAGACGCCAAGGTACAATGGAGAAACTCGCAGCCGCCCAAGGCCATAGGAAACAGGCGGGATGGACTGGGCCGTGCTTTCATTGTATTTGATGGTTTATGATCGGCACAGCCCTTGCTAACTCGTCTTCGACGCCAGTTGAAACAACCTTCGGCATTCTCATCCTCCCGTCAACTGCCGGGCAATTCGATATCATCCTCGAGCAGTTTCGCTAAGAGCATAGGCCCTGGTAGATATCAGCCCTCCGACCGACATCCGACCTCGAGACCGAACCGTCCGGGACATGCCAGATCAAAGAGCCAAGCTCCCCGCCCGCGAACTGCACATGGCCTCCGCGATGAAGATCGCTTTGAACCAGCACCCACTAGCAATGGTACGGAAAAGCTTGAGAACCAACGCTGCGGCACTCAAGTTTCCTCTTCTCTTCATAACCGCAAAGTCAGATCAGCTCAATCAGCTTCAACACTGTCGACTCGGAGAGATAGTTCTCTCACAACGCAATTCAAAGAGCTGAGTCTTCGAGATGACAGTTCCCTCTCTGGCGGAAATCAAGCGATCTCCCGGCCTTCCACCCGAGCCTCTTCACAATCTTCAGTCATGTCACACCTCTCCAATGTCACCTATGCACGCCCCAGCAGAGACAAGCAGCATTCGAAGAACGGCGCAACTGCCCATCCGGAGGTGTCTAGGGAGGCTTAGGCGGTTATTCCCAAGACACCTAGCAGGAAGCAGATACGACGGAAAATCGAGCAGCTTGAAGAACTCTCCATCTCAACAGCCCAACGGCAGACAAGATCCCCCGTCAAATCCCCTTCTCCTAACAAATTCTTGAACAAAGATTCAGCTCTAACTCTGTTTACAGCGTGGGATGTTGACGGTCGAGTGGTGGATATGGAGTCGCAGTTCAAGGAACTAAAAGAAATGGTGAACTCTACTCTGATTGAGCGAAAAGGACAAGATGATGCCCTTGAATTGGCCAAGAAACGAGGTATGTGAATGAACCGTACTCTTGTAGCGGCTCTAACCTTTTTACAGCGCACGAGCTTGAAGAACACCGGCAAAAGATGGAGTCGAAGAATGAAGCATTGAGATCAGAGCTCGACGCGGCGAGAGAAGAGACGCGACAGGCCAGATATGAGATGGACAGGCAAAAGTGGGAGAGCGACCGACAAATCGATGATCTCAGTAGAAAGAATCGAGAGGTCGTGGATGATATGGCACGCCAGCATCGAACAGCGATCGACGAGTTGACTAGAGAGCTTGAACGCCTGAAAATACAGGAGACGCAAGAGCATGAACAACGGATAGAAGGCTTGACGCGACATTATCAACAAGAGCTAGAAGATGAGCGGCAAAAGAAGGACCGCGAGATCCAGGACCTTCGAACCAGAATGGGTAACGAGCATCAAGACTTGGACATGTCCCTTCAACGGAAGGACAGGGAGCTCCAAGAGCTCAACTCACAAGCGGAGGACCTACGAGGTAATCTCCAGAGAGAGAAGACGCTGAAGAGCAGCCTCCAAACAAATATCGCAGAGCTGTCTGCCTCAAACACGACACTCGAAGCCAAAATCAACTCTCTCAAGTCACACGTCGAATTTCTCGAGTCGGATAGCAAGGCTCAGTCAGACTCCTTTTCCAACATGGAGTCTCGTCTACAAGAGGCTCTTCGATTAGCAGAGGAGGCTCGACAAAAACTCATCAAGGAGGAGACCGAGCGTCGTGTGCTTTTCAACAAGTACCAGGAACTCAAGGGCAACATTCGAGTCATGTGCAGAGTGCGGCCCATTCTGGGGGAGTCGGAGGGCGAACAAGCCAAGATGTCTTTCCCTGATGAGAAAACTTCAGCCGAGATTTTGCTTGCTGGTCCCGAGGAGCGAAGCAGCATGGGTAACGTGACACGAAAGAACTATCCATTCGAGTTCGACCGTGTTTTTGTCCCGAACACACAGAACGAGGAGATCTTTGGCGAGATTTCGCAGCTGGTACAGAGCGCCCTCGATGGCTACAACGTTTGTATCTTCTGTTACGGTCAAACCGGTTCCGGAAAGACATTCACCATGTCGTCGACCGATGGCATGATTCCACGCGCCACTCGCATGATCTACGACACAATCACCAAGCTCAAGGAGAAGTCTTGGGAGTATACGATGGAAGGTTCTTTCGTCGAAGTGTACAACGAGGACTTGAACGACCTGTTGACGCCTAGTGGGCGCACATTAGACGGGAAGCCGAAGAAGCTGGAGATTCGACATGACGATGCTCGCAAGCAGACCACAATCATGAACTGCAAGTCGGTGCGACTCAACAGCCCCACGGCCGTGGAGACTATGTTGGCCGAGGCACAGAACAACAGGTCTGTGGCGGCGACCAAGGCTAACGAGCATTCGTCCCGGTCGCACAGCGTCTTCATCCTGAAGCTGGTGGGCGAGAACTCGGCGACCGGTGAACGGTGCGAGGGAACGCTCAACCTGGTCGATCTGGCCGGTTCCGAGCGACTGAAACACTCCCAAGCCGAGGGCGAACGAATGAAGGAGACACAAAATATCAACAAGAGCTTGAGTTGTCTCGGAGATGTCATTGAGGCTCTCGGAAAGGGCTCAGGGCATATCCCGTACCGCAACTCCAAGTTGACGCACTTGTTGCAGTATAGCTTGGGCGGCAACAGCAAGACGCTCATGTTCGTCATGGTTTCCCCGTTGGAGACTCACTTGAAGGAAACCTTGACGAGTCTGAGGTTTGCCACAAAGGTACGTCTGGAGTCTTCATTCTTACAACTCTCTGCTAACAAGACTTTAGGTGCACAATACCCACATCGGCACCGCCAAGGCAACCAAGAAGATCAAGGGAGACTCGTAGGCTTTAGTGGCTTGCAATGATGATTATGACTTGTTCCAAAGCAAAGCCGTTCGAACTTAGAGGCTGCAAATTGTATATGATGATTTTGTAGGAGTTGGTTAATGTCGGTCTAGGGCATACGCCGAACGGAGCCTGGACTGTTCACTCGGGCAGGGAGCGCGTTGGGAGTTTGTATAGTGATAAATGGATATGATATGGTTTGCCTAAGCTTGAGATGTCCAGCGGTGGGCGGGCATCGACGAGTCAAGGTAGAAGAAGCGTTTGCCCACATCTCTCGCTACAGACAGTCTAGCTTCGCCTGATAACTTTTGACCTCGCTATGAGCGATACAAATAGCATCCACAGCAATCTACGTGATGGAAAGTTTCGTGTAGGGGTTTGGTAACGTTTCTCTTAAGCATCGGGCGAGGTAGCGGACCCGTTTTCGGGATAATAAAGATCCTTTGCCCCGACAGCGCGAAGCGAGCTTAGTCATGCTGCAATGACGATGCAAGAACTTTTCTTCTCGGTACAATTTTTTGACCAGGCTTTTCCATTCAGCTTTGTTCGCCTACCCTTTGCGATACGATACATTGCCTAGTCCAATGAGTATCTCAACAGTCTGATCCCTCAACTCACGAATGCCAATGCAGTGAAGCATTCACATCTTTATCATCTACGCACGATGCCAGATCAAACAAAAAATCAGTTCAGTGTGGAAAAACAGAGATGAACCTGTCATTTGGTAAGAACAGCTCTCCCAGTCTTCACCTCCTTGCTTCACATGATGTTTTCTTAAACAAACAATCTTGAGTCATCCATGATATGTCAAAATTTTCAAGCTCAACAGTCTGACCTAGCTGCACCAACTTCTCTTACTTAAGATGTTTCACTTGCAGGGACTCTTTGGCTAACTAGAAAAGTAGACAGATTACAGTCTTCCTTCACGGTTACGGAGCCATGGCAGTTCGCAAAACCGTAGCATTGACACTGAGGTGAAAAGTGAAGTTGGCCTCGTTTTGGGATGTAAATTGTGCCAACCTTGAGCTATAGGTTCATCCACGAATCTGGCTCCATTGTGATAGACTGTCCAGCCATCCCACCATCCACTAAGCCTATCAAGCTTTTCTTCGCTGATAGCATAATGCTTTTTACGTGTTAACTTTAGGGATTTGGCATGTGTTTTCAATTGCTCTATTCTGAACAGACAACACAATTATATTCATGCCAAAGTAGGCTTTCTGCGACTTTGACTCGACCCACTCATAGACACAACGTAGACATTGAGACTTGAGGGCAGTCTTCGCTGTCTACACAACCTGCTTTCGACCAGAATCCAAAAGGGCATCAGGCGAAGACAAACTCTCGGGTCATAACTTCGAGACGTAGATCTAATTCCAAGGCGTGTTGCTGGACAGCGCTGGAATAGTTGTAGATTGTCGCGATCCCTTCAGTGTTCTTGAACTCTGGATGGGAGAACGATAGGGAGCTGATCCTGAAGACAACCGAGATAAGCTTGGCAGCAGATTCGGCCCAGTGGGGAGGACTTGATTAGCGAAACGATTGACCTCCTGGCGCTGCAGTCCACAGTAAGCGACCAACGACGCTGTCCTTGCCTATGCGACCACGCCACGGTACCGGGCCGCGACCAGGTACTGAGCCACGAGAAAAGATCTGTGCCCTTCTCTATCGGCGGAGCGGACTGCAAAACCAGGCTTTTGGAGATGTCTGTAGTCTTGTGGATGTTCAAAAGCATGTCCCTGGTCTTAATCCAAATTCCGCATTCTTCCAATCTCGGAGGTTTTACAGTGGGTGTTGAAGCACCTTACGGCGACGACCCCTGTTATCTGGGTGGGCGGGGTGACGCCGACCATTGACGTGGGCGCCTAACGGACGGCGGTTGGCGGTTGCAGTAGGCGCCGCGAACTTCAAGCAGTTGTTGGTTGTTTGTTGTTTGATCTCTGACACAAGCAAAGAGCCTTTGTTCCTGGGACGGCATCGCCTTTGATGAATAAACTTAGTTCCTTGCTCTTCTACGAACAAGATCAGCTCTCATACTCGGGCTGTGCAATATTTCAAATGAGAAGCATGCTCGACATCTGGCCGCTATGAATCCAGCGAGCCAATTTCCTCCTTGATTGAGACCATACTATCTTTACTACACGTACTACTCTACTCGTATACTCGATAAGCTCGGGATTGCAGGCTAGGCACCGCACATTCTCGAGATAGCATGATGAAGGCCGGGTTAGGAGCGTCAATATGGGCGAATGGGAGATCTCAGCCCTCTAGGTTGTCTTTTCATCACGACCCGCGATCGAGGTCTTTGCCTCCGCCTTCTGTTCCCACACAAACGTCGGCGCCGACGGCCTCAGCCTCAATTGACGGCACTTCCGTCACCACTTCCGCACCCACACACGGGACTCGCCTGTCCCCTGCCCAAGCATTCCACCGCTTCGAGCAAGCTTGCCAACGTCTACGATGGAAGTTTCTCGACTTACAGAGCTCCTACCAAAGGGCCATGACGCCCGAGGAATTTGGCTTCACGAAGATCGACGCCGAGCGGAATTTTAAGGTGGATTTTCACGAATTTTACACGTGGATCGAGCAGGCGATCGTGCTGTTACTCCTCATATTCGGCATCAACATTTCACGAGCAGGTACAAACGGCGGGGGCGTTTATGGGCATGCCTATCATCACAACGTGCTTAAGGCGTTGGAAGACGAGCTGTGTCCTGTGTACAGCGCAATGGGACACGGCGATGTGAACCAGGCGCTGTGGAAGGCAAAGGAACTGAGGAACCGCTGGAAAGATGCCGCGGAAGGGCGTGAGACGCCCCCGCTCAAGATGTACGACTTGACTTGGATCGTCACGCAAGTGCTTGTTGGGCTGGAGACGGCGTACGGTATTGCAGGCCAGCAGGTCGAGTTAGAGATGGCCAAAAATGGGGGGCAAGGAACGGAGGGGAGTGGACAAGCTGAGGACGAATGGGAGTGGATGGTTGAGCCGATGGACTGGGAGGCTTAGTAGGTCGGAGCAAGCGCAACAGCATCCAGCTCAGACCATTCTAGGGAGCCAAGGCGTTGACCGGGAGTTCGGGGAATCGTCACCGTCCGAAAGAGCCTGTGTTTGTGAGACAATGGACGTGATGGACACGATTTCATGGCAAAATCGAATGTTTGAGAGTACTAGGCCGAGAGACGACATACTTTAGAGGAGTGTTTGTTCGGGACTATGTTATATCAGTACAACTGAAGCAAGGGAAGCGTCAAAGGTACGTCACCCTTGATTGCATCTGTGAAACAACGGATCAGCGCCTCTTTGCCATCAACTTTCATTCCCAGTATCCTCGGCATGGCGTTGTACTCCCGCCCACCACAATGCCTCGTTGTGGATATCGGCCTTCATGGGAAACACAAGCCCTCGTGGACAGCGGCTGGCTAGCCTAACCGAACGGCGTAATACAGCCACCCGAGACTCCGCATGGGATCCTCGGCAAGATATTCTCCTGTAGCACCAAAGACCAACGGCGAGATGGTTACCCAGATGGATGTGAAAGGAGCGGTTTGACCCCGCCAAGTCCTCTCGCCCGGGCCGCAGGTTGCTTCTGGAGTGGAACTGCGGGGTTTTGGGGGAATCGTGTTGGTTGTCTTGAGCCGGTGAGGCTTTTAGGCAAAGTATAAGAGAGAGAGAGAGAGAGAG
>JAMYIC010000480.1:0-15028 GCA_024112705.1 Microcera coccophila | reverse complement strand
TTGACATCAGAAAAGATACTGCGATTTCATAGCCGAGATGAATCATGTCTACCAAGACTCGGTCGTCTGGTTGACCGGGACCGTGGATCTCCTCGCTGGGAGCGATAGCTTCGATGACTCCTGTAGTTCTCCGCTTCCTTCCTGTCTGGCTTGGCTCACCCGCTCGGTGGTTGGGCATCGAGGGAGGCGTTACAATAATAAGAGCAGGCCGTAGATTGAAGAGCCTACGAGAGTCTCCAGCTTTTGGATGTCTTCGACCTTTGCAAACTCTTTTCTCGCGAGCCAAATTCTGATGCCAGGGTGCAAAGTGTCGGCAGTCGTTTCTTGGGTGACCTCGCCGCTCTAATGATCGCTGACGGAAAAGAAACGCCTAAACAGTATAGAGTTGCAAGGAGTATAAGTAAGAGATACGTCCACATTGGCTGCCAGCCTGACGCACGTTATAATTCTGTTGAGAGAGTGACCGCGCATCTCGTAGCCCTTGACGGCAAGCTGACGACAGTGAATGGAGAGTCTCGGCCTAGCGTTTAGAGTGAGACTGGTGATTGAAGTAATTGTACAGTGGGTGAATCTTCAAATGTATGAAGCTACCAGAGAATACCATGTATAAATCAACGAAGTTTCGATATATATAGTGCCAGCCCAACTGATGGAGAGGTCCGAAGAATATAAAGGGGTCCAGAGAAACCCACCACAAGAAGTCGGACAGCTGTGAATCACAGGAGGGCAGATGTGAATCAAAGTAGAAGATGTTGCAAGATGGAGGAAGGACTTGGCTAAATAAAGACTGAGCCAGCCTTAGCCCAAGACATGAAGCCTGTTTGCTTTTCATGTGACCAGTAACAAATAAGCCGCGTGACTCAGGAATGGTAAGTCCTGCAATCAGAGCAAGAGGTATTTGAAGGCAAGGAGGCTTGAACAAAAGGTGTGTTCAGACGTGGCCGAGCAGAGATCAAGCCACATGGCCCAACGACCCAGCACGATGATTGGGAGGGAAACCCGAATGAGCATGACCGAAAGCAATCGAACAACCATGCTTGTTACGTGCCAGGTTCAACGAGTTGTATGCCAACAACAGGTACGCCCTGACAGTCAACATCTGAGCTGCAATCATCGTGCCGAAGCTTTCAAATTGATTTCATTGACTCATGCGTCTTACGCGAAGGAGGGACACGTGAAACAGCAGGCGCAAACAGACCGCAGAAGTCCTTCTATCCCTGATGCTGGAACGTAGCAGGGAGTTTTCTAGAGATATTTGTCGTACAATTGACATCACAAAGGATTGATGCTACAAGCATACAGGTCTGAGGTAATGTTCATTGATTGTGTCTGTTCGTTGTCAAGTCTATCGCTCAAACGACAGCCAGTGTCGCGACACACAAAACTTTTCTGGGGGCACGGGTCTGGCCAGGGTATATACAACACAGCCGTTCTCAGGTACACGCTCATAGTCTAGTGATGGTGGCCCGAAAAATCCCCATTCCGGGCGACTGTCCTCTGACATTTGGCCAGAATGGCAGCCTGTCTCGAAACTTCCGACAACCTGCCGATAACCTGCTTGTTGCCATTTGCAAACCCATAAAGAGCATACGGAATGTCCACCTCATTACAAAACTCTTGAACCAGCTTCTGCGTCTTCCGGAGGTTGTGCCGTGGAATGCGAGGGTAGAGGTGGTGGATGGCCTGGAATTGGAGCCCGCCATGGATAAAGTCAAGCCACTCAGGACAGTCGACATCCATGGTCGTCCGCAACTGCCTCTGAGGGAAGGATTCTTGAGGGCCCAGATCGGCGGTGCTCATGGCAAAGTGAGATAGAACAATCTGAACGTGAAGAGGCGACGAGGTGATATGGCTGACCATGACAAACATGAACCGTGTCCAGTTATCGGGAAGCAGCTTATATAGTACTCCGTACCCGAACCAGATCCAGAAAAAGACCTGGCCGGCGATCTCCAGGTATCGATGCCACGCAGCCGGGCCTTTCTTGGGACCTCGTCCCATGATGAGGAAGTCCCACGACAAGACGTAGAGGTTAAATCGCCCAAGGGCAAGGAGAGGATAGTAGGTCCATGACTGAATTTGGAGGAATAATTTCGCAGCAGCATCGTACTTCATGACTTTGTTGTAGTACGTCGATGTCAAACTACCCAAAAGTCGATGAGAAACAGCAAAGAGGGGCATGTGTTCGATATCAGGATCGTGCTCCGGCGCATTAGTGACAATATGATGAACATTATGGCTACGCTTCCACCAGCCCATGGAAAGGCCTCCTATGAAATCGGCAATGATGATGCCAATAATCGAATCGACCTGGAAATTGTGAGTGATGCCCATATGGCCAGCATCATGGGCACTGAAGACAAGTTGGTGCCAGGTAGCGCCGAGGGAAATGGCGGCCAGGAAGAATTGTTCGTAGTGTATCCAAACGAAAACCATGGTGAAAAGGAGCGTATATCGAGTGCACTCCTTGGCGTATGCCCAATAGTTGCAGTTGTAGAGCCCTTCATCGTAGATGCGCTGGTGTAGCTTGCGATACTTGACAACAATCTTGGCTTGGGTTTCCTCATCGGGTGACGGATACTTGTCTAGATCAAGTTTGATATGCTCGCGGGTGACGGAATCCAAGTACGACATGCCATCCAAGTCATCCTCGACGCTCGAAGCTGAAGACACCGAAGGTGGTGGGGGTTTTTCGGTGCCCTTGCCCGCCCGACGGCGTACGCCATGCGCATCGCTTTCATCGAAGACCGGAGAGGGCGTTCGGGATGTGACAGAGCTCGCAGGTAGGTCCTTCTCGTAGTCGGAGTCGTGCTCGTCGGGTGCTTGAATTTCAGCAGGAGTTCGGAAAACGCCGCCCTGGATCGGTGGGACGAAGTTCTTCCAGGGTCCCTCAATGCGACCAATCCGATACCGCAACATGTGATGTCTTGCCTCGAGAGAATGAAGTCTGAGAATTAAGTTAGCTTCATGTCAAGCCATCTTTGCGAAAACGAGACGGCCACACACGCATCAATCTCATCCGAGGCATCTTTGCCAACCATGTGCATCATGGCGAGGTCACCTCCAGGGTGATGCTTGATCCACGGGTCGACTTTGAGCACCTGTTTATGGGCAATTATGATCTTGCGACCATCAGCAATGAGGGCCTCGATCTCGTCACGGGACAAGAGGGGGGGTTCCCTCTTTGCATCTTGACGAGCCTCTTCGAGCCCAGGGAGGCCCGTGATGCGCGTAGGCCGGGGGGTAGGGAGAGCTGTGCTTGCCATCGTGAGTGAAGGGGAAGCGAGCTACCGGCAGCAATCGGCTCCAGAGGAGATGCTTGGAACTTGAACCAAGTCAAATAAAGGTAAAGGACCAGGGGAGGGGCAAAGGAAAGAAAGGGGGAGGTTGATTCACCGCATATCTGTTTCCGTATGCACGTACTGAATTTGAGGTCGGTAAAGGAATGGGCAGTTCCGGAGGTGGCTCGATTCCCAAAGTTCTGTTCACTAAAAACAGGCTTGCAGCGGTCCCTACGGGGGAACGCATCGCCCCGGCTAGATTTTCAGGGTCCACTAGAGCCGCCACGCCGCGCGGGGCTTCAGGGCGTTGCTGGTCCCTCCCGAAGCTTGGTGCAAGCCCCGAAACGCCTCGTCCGTTCGTCCATTAGTTAGCTATCATTAATGTCAGTATAAACTCTTTCAGAGGTTCACGTCTATTCTATCGTGTCCCATAGGCTTGCCATCATCTACGACTGTAATTCATACCGTCCCTTGATATGAGCTGCTGTAACACAAGAAGACGATGCGCGAGATCAATCTCTACAGAGAAAATTCGAAAATGTTATTGAGCAGCCCTTTCTACCCCACCGGAGCATTCAGTTCGCGATCCATTTGTCCGCCAGGGTCCCGGCTGTGTTAATTGCCCGACGTATCAGTTTGTCTGCTCCATCCCATCATGCAGGAACAAAATATCACTAGTTTTACACACCCTAACACCTAAACGGTTCAGGCTTGATCGTTCGGACAAAACAGTGCCAGCCGGCTCATGTGCACTACGAGCGGCAGACTACGGAAACCCCGTTTCCATGCATCCCACATCCCACTGATCCCAGACTCAATCCGTCCCCACTACTCATCTGGGATCAGGATGTAGTTGTCGATTCGTAGCATCCCGAATACGTATCGATTGATTCAAGCATCTCGGCTCGGTCGACACACTTAGAAGTGGATAGCCTTGGCGTGAGTGGCCATGGCAGCCTCCTTGAAGGCCTCGGCCAGAGTAGGGTGAGCGTGGCAGGTTCGCGCAATATCCTCGCTCGATGCGCCGTACTCAAGAGCCAGAGTACCCTCCGCAATCATCTCACCGGCGTTGGGGCCAATGATGTGGATACCCAACAGTCGGTCGGTCTCGGGGTCAGCGAGAATCTTGACCATACCCTCCGTGTCCTGGTTGGCCTTGGCTCGGGAGTTGGCGCTGAAGGGGAAAGACCCAATTCGGTAGGGGATCTTCTGGTTCTTGAGATCCTGCTCGCTCAAGCCAACCCAAGCAACCTCAGGGTAGGTGTACATGACCGAGGGAATGGCGCCGTAGTTGACGTGGCCATAACCCTTCTTGATGTACTCGACGACGGCGACGGCCTCCTCCTCCGCTTTGTGCGCAAGCATGGGTCCAAAGGTAACGTCACCAATGCATCGGATGTGGGGGATCTTGGTTCGATACTCGGAGTCGATAATGACTCGGCCGCGCTCATCAACCTCAAGGCCGATGTTCTCGAGGCCGAGACCACCAGTATAAGGCCGTCGACCAATGGCAACAAGGACAACGTCAGACTCGATCTATGGCAGTGTTAGCGCTTAGTTGCCTCGCATGCAGTGCAATTGTTCTTACGCTCTCAGCCTTGCCACCCTTGGCGGCATCAATCTCAAGCTTCACCTGCTTGCCGGACTTGTCGCCGCTGACAACCTTGGTGTTGAGCTTGAACTCCAGGCCCTGCTTCTTAAGGATCTTTTGAGCAGCCTTTGAGACCTCGGTATCCATACCGGGACCACCAATCTGACCGAGGAATTCAACAACAGTGACCTTCGTGCCAAGTCGCGACCAAACAGAGGCCATCTCAAGGCCAATGATTCCACCACCAATGACAGTCATGGTCTTGGGAATCTCCTTGAGGGCGATAGCACCGGTGCTGCTAATAACGCGCTCCTCGTCGATCTCGAGACCCGGGAAGGGGGAGGCCTCGGAACCGGTAGCAATCAGGATGTTCTTGCCCTTGACACTAGTCTCGCCGCCGTCGTTGAGAGCAACCTTGATCTCGTTCTCATTCTCGAAGGTGCCGGTGCCCTTGATGTACTCGACGCCGTTCTTCTTGAGCAGGTATTCAACACCTTTGGTGAGACCGGTGACAGAAGTCTCCTTGGCCTTCATGAAAGTGTCCAAGTTGAATTTGACGTCGCCGACTTCGATGCCACGAGATTTTGAGTCGTGCAAGATCGTATGATACAGATGCGAGTTGTTGAGCAGGGATTTTGAGGGAATGCAGCCGACATTCAGGCAGGTTCCGCCAAGACTGCCGCGTTTCTCAATACAGGTCACCTATGGCGCGCAATGGGTCAGAAATGTCATTGGACGGGTTACGCAGTCGAGGGGACCGTCAACGTACCTTCATGCCCTCTTGGCCGGCCTTGATAGCGGCGACATAGCCAGCCACGCCACCACCGATGATGACCAGGTCCTTCTCCTCTGTAGCTTGGTCAGCGTGAGCTAGACACGTCTTGTAGGGATTGTGAAAACGCACCGGATACCGAAGCGTATCCTCGAGTCCATCGTGACAGGGTCGGGGAAGAAACGACGACGGGTAAGCTGCAATTGCAATGGGGGTTAGCCAACGAGTGATTTTTTGTATTGGTGAAGAACCCAGCGTTTTTTTTCTTGATGTCATAGGGGCAGCTGAGACGAGAGAGCTAGACTCACGAGGATTTCTGAAAAGCCGGTCGAGCGGCTCTGGATATTAATCGACTGGAAAACATCTTGAAGGATGTTGTGCAGAAAGACAATGCGATGCGGCAATTATGGGGGGAAGGGGGAGGAAGAGGTGTTGATGCTGAGAGCGAGGTTGAGGTGAGGAAGATGGGACGGGATCGGTTTGCGAAAGCTCCAGGTCCGGTTCGGTGGCCACAGCAGTCAAAGCATAGGGAGGCTTCGGTAACGGGTAGCCGCCGTAAGGTAATTTTTTTCAGAGCACCTGGCCTGGGGAAGCCGAAACAGCAGCGGCAGTACGTACCTCTCTCTCTCAACCTTACCCAACAGAAGAGCGCGCTTTTCTTCTAGACGAGTTCGGTTAAGCCGCCTGGGGTTTCGGCCATTATTATTCCTTTCCTCTCCTTTCCTTACCCCAACGGGTCAAGGACCGGTCATCAAACACCGACAGCCCGTTGCATCCCGTATTTAACCGGAACTCATTAACATCTCAAGCACCTATCGGTCATTCATTATCGCGAGCCACGAGGACGACGATTTGACATCAGCGATAACCAATGTCCGATGTTCGAAGACGACTCCTATCACACCCACCATCTTCACAAGCCATGCGCGTACTCGCAATTCTTCATCGCGTCATCTATTCTTTCCCCTCCGTTCCCTTCCCTTCCCTTCTACTTGCTTGTATTATGAATCATCCGCCACCACCTGAACAGCTACTTGAGCCTTCTCTCGGACTCCTTCCAGCTTCTTCGCCTCTTTAGCGCTCAGCAGCTTTGATTTTCGGATCTTCTTCCGTAGAAGCCAATGGACGCCGGCAGCGAGCCCTGGCAGCTCTCTTGCGGTCGCGAAGTACTTTTCGACTTTGCCATCCTCTTTCTTGCCTCTGCACTCCTGTAGCAGCGCGATAATAAGCCACTGCACAAAAATCGATGTCCATATGTTGAGCTTGGGCAATTCCAGCGGCTTCAAGACTGCAATAGTCAACACGCCGTCAGTAACGAGCGACGCGTAGAAGCGTGCAACGTTGCTAATCCGCCTCTCATCTTTCATCCGCTCTCCATCTGCTGTCTCATCGTCATCGGGCTCTTCCCCGAACAGCGATTCTCCGAGGCCCCTGAATATTTTCCATAGCCGGTCCTGGAAAGCGAACTTGATCTTGTTGTTCGAGCAGGCTTGTCGTCCGACCATGGCGTAGTACGGGTTATATTGTACCTCACTGCCCACGCATTGTATCAAAACCTTCGCCATCTCTAACTGGTCATCCTTCTTAAGTCGCAGGTTGATGAACTGGCGGTAGCCGTGTTCGGCGTTTGATGCTGACATGAGAGCCGTGAAAATTGCTACTTGTGCTGTCCCGCTGAGGCCTTGTGCCCGCGCTTTGTTTGGATAATCCGGGAGGACGATGTCCATGTCTTCATCGTCGGACGACTCATGGTCATCCGACTTCTGCCCTTTGTCCCCAGGTCCTTTTTTGCCATCCGAATTCACGAGGTTGCTGGGGACACTGGCTCCAACGAGCCACCACTTGCCCCTCGTCTCCGCTCCTTCAACGTCTACGAGACCGATGCCCATAGGCGCGAGGCCTTCTTGCCTTCGTGATTGGGCCTTGAGCTCACCCAACCGCTTCTTCATGCGCTGTACGTGCTCCGAAACGACTGCAGAATCCATGCCCCTTCCCTTAGGTTTGCTGTTCTTCAAGTCGGTGATGGTTTCGATGATGAACTTCGTTCGAGCAGAGACATTTGCGTAGCCCACTCTTGACACAGCCTGATTCAGAACTCCGGAGACGTGTTTTAGTGCTTGCGGGTCATCTCTTCTCATCAGTCGACCAGCCATGCGGCAGATTCGAAGCAACAATTCAGCATTGGTCTCCGTGAGATCGCTCAACAGCCTTTCCATGTAATCAAAGAGAATCTTGCATGTTACAACTTCGAAAACGTATAGCTGTGAAAGAAAGGTTATGAGATTAGATGCCTCTTTTGGAATCGCAGAGTGGTTGGCTATTTCTTTGCTGGCCCGATCGTACTCTGTGCCGAAATTCTCAACCACTGTCCGTATGAGGTGCCCTCCAAAGCTAGATCCAATCAGCCGGTAGATTGCAGCTGCAAATCCACCGATCAGGACGAAGAACTGGTCTGGCAAGCTCTCGGGCTTGCATATTTGTGCCATGATTGCGTCAGTAATGATCTCTGTAGCATCTCCTCGGGCATTCTTCTGATAAAGTCCCCCGATCGACTGCACGATAGACTGAAGATTGGCATCAGTCAGACGGTTGATCAAACCTTGGACTTGTTTCCGTAATCGGCTCCGGCTTTCATCTTCAGACCCTGTGGTTTTCCGTAATGATGGGGGTATGTATTTTACGACCGTCACCCCAGAAGCAGGCGCAACGTAAGGATTTTCCCTTTGCCGTGGTTGAGATGGTGCTTCCTTTTCACCATCGGAGTCGAAGCCATCAAATGATTCATCATCAAAAACACTCATGTCCTCGCCACCATCCTCTTCCTCATCATCCTCGTTCAGGCCAAGTTCATCGTCTTCATCTCCATATTTATCCCCCATTGACTGGTCGTTATCGTCTTCATCCTCGGCATCACGTCGAGTAGACTTCCAAGGTTGTACTGTTTTTCTTCGTTTTGATGCAAGCCAATCATCATACTCGCTCTTCCGCTTACTCTTGAGGTTACTTTCACCATCCTCTTCACTTTGCTGCTCTCCGACGCCTAGGTCTCCCATCAAATCATCAAGCCCATCGTCCTTGAATGATTGAGGCAGGGATTTTCTCCCTTTCTTGATTCCGAGTTTTCTCTCCAGCTCCTCAATCTCTGCGTCGTCTTGGGCAAGCCTGTCCTGCACTGCCTTGGATAGATTTTTTGATTTGGATGTTGCGCGCGAAACGTTTTGCTCCTCCTCGTCCTCGTCTTGCTCCTCGTCGTGCTCTACTCCGAAATCCTCTTCGTCAAATATATCTCCATCGTCATCCTCATCCTCATCTTCATCCAGAGAGATTCCGTCGTTATTGTCATCCTCTTCCTTCTCTTCTTCCACCGGCCTTGAAGGTTTGACTTGTTTAGTGGCTGGTTTTGGGTGACGATGCTGAGCACTGCCGGGGCCCTTGCTCTGTCCCGCCGACTGAGTTCCCTGTACAGACGCCGCTAGTTTGGAATATATGTGAGACCGCTTCTGCACCCTTTGCGCCTTTCGCTGCTCCTTTCGTGAACGTGGTAGCCCTGGGTGTCGTCCTTGTCTGGAGTTCTTTCCTTGGGAGACTGCTGGCACATCCAAGCCCATACGCTTGAAGAGTTTCTGCTGAAGCTCTGGAACCGAAGACGCCATGGTGACAATAATCGCAAGTCTTTCAATATGGAGAATGGACTGCAGCCTAGGAGGCTCCGATTTAATTTCCGGGTCCGGAAGGCCCTAGACTTCGAGATCGACTTCAACGGGGAGGAAATGTTTTCCTCATGGGACAGGTTGCGTCGACTTTCTGAGTGAAGTAAACCTGCAAGTGTCGAGAAAATTCCCAAGCGATAAGATAGCGAGCGCCCAGCCCACCGTCTGCGCTAAAAATCTGCCCCGCCAAAACAACTCGCCCCAGCTCGCGCACCCGAACAAGCCATGGCGGGGCACAAGGCCTGAAGCCTGTGGAAACTCAACTTCATACTCATATTCTCCCCGGTTACATCAAGTCGAGTTCTCGTCGGCCAGAGCGACAATCCATCGCCATGGCTTCAGAGCACTTGAGCCATGATGAGGTCAGTGCTCTTGGATCCAAAGCTGCCTGAGCCTATGTCTTCTTGCCAGAGCTCAGTTCAGTTCGCTCACGTGCCTTCAGTTCTTCTCGAAGCTGAGTGATCTATTCAACCACCGAAAGGGAAGCGACCACGGCGCCATCTACTTGGTCCAGAAGCGACGTACGTCTTCACCTCGATTATCAAGGCTCATCTTAGCGAGATTCCTCAAGCTCTAATTCCTAACGTCATTCAGTCACCTACGGCCAAGGCATCCCGGAGCCCTCAGAAGAGAATCCCACACCAGAGTTTCACCCTGAAAACCCGCTGCCTCTCATCATCCGTGCTACAGACGGCAAGGGCAAGAAAGATCGCGCGAAGAAGAGCAAGCTCTCAACAGTGGTACTGCCGGACAATCTGGAAGCCTTTTATACACGGTATGCGGATATCTGCAAGGCGGGAATGACGGCATTGAAGCCCAGAGATCGGAGCAAGAAGAAGGCAAAGGCAAGGAGTAAGAAAAAGGCGGCAGCTTAAAGGCTTTGTTAACGAGTTTATGTCATCACATCATAACAAGCTCTCCCATCTCGAAAGCAGGCCGCCGACCAGTATCCGTCCGTCACGTTGGTCTGGTCGGCGCCAAGGCCCAGTCAGGACATTCCTCGTGGCTCTGGTTGGCATGTGCATCAAGCTCTGAAAGCTGGGATAGAACAAGGAGAGGTTCAAATTCAAACCAATTTTCCAATCTTGTAGTCATACATTCGAAACATCGGGCTCGGTGCGCTCAGCGCCTTCCACTACCAAGCTTGCCTTGATCGGCACGGGACGGTGAGGCTTGAGGACGGTGAGGCGGGTGAAGTAGATAGGTTTTCCTCGGCACGCTTCACATTTAATCCCTCGTTAGTGTCCTTTCCGTTCGCGATGATGCCGGCCTGGAAGAGGGACCCTAGTATTCCAACAATCCATCCCACAGATTGACAAGATAACTCTCCTCTACACCAACCACCCACCCCATATCATTCATCTTTCTCCAAAATAGAGCTTCGAGCGCTGAAGCTTTTGCATCTCCTCCCTCAAGCGCAAGCACGCGCCGCATTCCCTTTGGTGCGGGCTTCTCGGGTTCCCAACATACATGCACAGCCTCCCGGGACACCGTGCCTGAACATCGGGGCTCTCGCAACTTGCCAATTTTCGATGTCGCAACCACTGCAATCCGCATCTTATACATTGGTATGGGTGTATCTCACACATGGTCGCCTCCCTGGCTCACCGTAAGCCGTGTACCGGGTGCAGCTGCGGAAGAAACTCAACGGTCGGGTCGCAGGGCTTGCGTTGACAGCCTCATAACACCAGACTTGACCACGGTGAGATGCATGGGAGGATGGCCATTTATATGTCACAGCCCACCACCCTCCAGGCCCTAATGTATCAAGGCCTTAACGTCGCTGCTTTGCACAATCACCTCGTCCCAAAATCTCCCACAACCGCTGCCAACTTGGTTGTGTCTTCTGTGACACAGCAACGCAGTTCGAAACAGTTCGGGACAAACAAAAGATGACGAGGAGTTGAACGTGTAGAGTGAATGTATTGTACATGAGTCAAGTGCACTCTTTATAGCTCACTATCGTCAACGCGTTGCCTCTCGTAACCAATGGTCGTACACTGCCAGGCAATAGTGCAGCAATCCTATACATACATCACTCATCACTGTCGCCAGCGCTTCAAAATCATGACCCCTTTCAGCCGCTCGTTCGCTGAAAAAGCCAGGCTTCCTCAAACACCGTCGTTATGAAGCCAGGACGGGTACGCACGCCTACTCTCACTCGCATGCTCAACCTTAGCACAGGTGCCATACACCTGTGATGCTACGCAAACCCGCAGGATTCCTACGCTTGACTCCGAGCCCAATGCTAACCATCGATCATGGGAACCTTCAGATGATTACTCGAGATACATTTTAGAATGAGCCATCTGTGGTCTCCTACTGACCCATGCTCCAACCCTTCGTCCCTTCGTCCACGAAATGAAAGAAAAGCCCCTTTTTTTTTTTGGTTCTCCGCTGCTGGTCGCAACATTGACGCCAGTGGAAGTTGAATCGATGCTCCGATGCATTTCTCCTTCGGTCACCGCCACCGCTCCTGGCCATTTATCCTTCGAATATTACAGGGCGCCAATTCATATTGCAAGAAAGTAGTGTGTGACCGCGATTCCGCAAAGACTCCGTTGCCAGCGCCTCCTTGGAATTCTTTTGTCGCTTAGAAAGATGCATCGTCAAATGAGTCGAATGAAAATGAGAAAGAAAAAAAAAAAGGAAACTTTATCGGGTGAGAGGATCCCCAATTGCCCCAAGTAAAGGCCCACCAAAGGCAGGCAGAATACCTTGAACATTCCAACCTCATCATGAGCGTCCCCATTTTACATGATCTGGTCTTGCGTGAGGCCGGCATGAGGATCGGTGTCCATTGACTCGCCTCCAGTCTGGTTCAAATACTTGACGAAGCTCAGATTCAGAGGTCGGCCTCCATACTGGTAGCCTTGGAACTTGGCAATGGCTGTCTCAGCTGTCTCTGCCGAGTCAAAACGTACCACACCGGTGCCTCGGGAACGACCGCTGGGCTCGTACTGGATCTCCGCCTGCTCAACCTTGCCGATGGTAGTGAAGAGCTCGACTAAATCATCGTTGCTGGTCGACCAAGGCAGCTGTTGCAGGTCAGTACATGATAACGATTCAGAAGACGATACGGGGTCCTTACATTGCGGACATAGATGACCTCGCTTCTCTCAGTTCCAGCAGTAGCGTAGTCAGTAAAGGAATTTGGGGGGACCGAGGCTGCAGCCGGGGCATCAAAGCCGCCAGGACCACCGCCGCCGCCTCCGCCGAATCCACCACGACCACCGTAGCCAAACCCGCCACGGCCTCCGCCGAATCCACCACGGCCGCCGAACCCGCCGCCGAAGCCTCCTCGCATGCCGCCGCCAAAACCACCGCGACCGCCAAAGCCCATGCCGCCACCGCCGCCGCCGCCACCGCCAGCGTATCGATCCTCCCGGACCTCGAGATTTCTCCCCTGCCAGTCGTAACCGTTAAACTGCTGGATAGCATTACGAGCATCGTCAGGGCTCTCGAAAACGACGATTCCGGATCCCTTGGGTCGGCCGTCGGGACCGACGTGGACATCGGCGCGAACCACACCACCGTTGCGAGCTAGAAACTCGGGTTAATATGCCTTCTCGCAGAAACCACGGTGGCAAACAAAACGACACTGGATGTGACATACCAGCTTGTCGGAACAGATCTTTCAGGTCTTGCCAGCCAACATTGAAGGGAAGCTATAGAGAATTAACAGCCGCCGCAAGCGGACAAGGAGCAAGAGCCATGGGAGAAACAAACGTTGGCCACGTAGATCTGGCGACCACCGCCGCCAGGGGCACCACCACCATATCCAGGGTTGAAGCCGCCGCCGCCGCCTCCAGGCATTCCCCCACCGAAACCTCCTCGGTTGCCGCCGGTCGCACCGATAAATCGAGGTTCAGCCTCACGATCCTAAGTTCCATGGTTAACGCTGGCATTAGGGAAGGAACGGATATGGAGATGCACCCACCTCCCGTACATAAACGAGACGACCCATGAGGTTCTGGTTGCTCAGCTGCGAGACAGCTTGTTGGGCTTGCTCTCTGGTAGCATATTCCACAATTCTAGGAGACAAACGTCAGCTTTTGTAGACCAAAACCGTCGGTCAGAGCGCGTCACTTACCCGCATCCCTACAATCACCCCAGGACAACGTCCAACCCGTCAACCCAACCATCCATTAAGGCGCAAGAGGGAAAGAAACCACAAAAAAAGAAAGCCAGCCAAAGACTACGCGATGAAGCCCACCTTCGACATTCCGTTTGGAAGCAATAGCACATCGGCAAAGAGAACCTCTCCAGCTAAATTCCTTCGTCAGCCCCACGTCACTCCTCCAAAGTCCGCGGCATTGAAAGCCTCACCCTGTCGCATGAAATCCTTGAGATGGTGCCACTTGACGTCGTATGAAAGATTGCCAACGTAGACTCGGCGGTCCTGCTGAGACGTCTCGCGAATGTTATTCATCATTGATTCTCGAGCAGCGGCCCGTTCTTCGTATGATCGATGCGGAACCTGTCCACTGTAACCCGGGTTTTGTCCTCCACCTGGGGCACCTGTTCCGGTCATGGGAGAACGATCACGGTTTCGACGGTAATCGTCCCTGCTGGGTGATCTGCTGCGGGGTGAATAGGATCGGCGTCGATTCGATCGGCCAGGACTTCTGGAACGCCGACGGGGGGATCGAGACCTCTCGCGCTGAGGAAAGTTAGCGGCAGCACGAACAACCAAAGATGCTTCCATTCCTTGGGCTTTGGGAGGTGGGAAAGCAAACGAGAGTGTGTCAAGGGTGAAGGAGAAGCGGATAAAGAGGATTCAGGGTTTGATTGCGAAGCTGTAGGCGGGGCGGTTGGATCAGTAAGCTTTGATTCACATCCAAATGCCGGAGTGAATGGCTGGCCTGATGGGTAAGGTGTGTCGGACAGCTGCTCCTGCTAGAGCCGGTGCACGGCAATGGCAAACGCCCGCCGAAGCACCCCAGTCCGGATGACCGGAAGCCGCCCAAGAATTGCCGCGACGGCCAGATTTGAGGAACAAGCTCCCCTGCCACGGTAGCATAGCGGCCAAGGTGCAAGTTATAACAGCGACGCAATCGCAGGTGGAGAGCCGCGTGTGTCGGGCGCGGCGAAAAGGACGGGTGAGCGGGCGTGGGTGCCATAGCGTGGAAGCGGGTGTGGGGGGAGGGGAAATAGGTAAGGTAGAGAGTAACAGAGCCAGAAAGCACGAGAAACACTCACGGGTCGGTAGGTATCGCCTGAGTCAGCTGGAAACGAAGTAAGCGTCAGAAAGCGAAGCCAGGAAAAAGTCCCAAGAGAGGCGGATCGGCAAGAGAGTCGAAGGAGAGGGAAGAGCAGGTTGAAATAATGGGGAGTGAGGGTACTTAGATGTAGTGGAGGGGTGCCGTGATGAGCGCCGGGTGGACCTGGGCGGGAAACATGCAGGTAAAGGGGGCTTTCTGATAATGCAGTGTATGGGGAAGGGCGACGCGAGAAGAGGCGACCAGGAGAGGTTTTCGGCTGTGGAATGGGGCCCCGAGGTGCATCAAGCAAGACGAGGTGGTATCACACTGACAGATGAGGACACTCCGAGGAGTGGGCAACTTCAAGTCAGGCTCAAGTTCAGGCTCAGGCTCCCAGTTCGGGGTCAGGCTTGAGAGCTCAAGGGATACAAGCCTCTTGGGACATCCACCGCTGGAGGGGGGGGGGGGGG
>JAMYIC010000478.1:0-63739 GCA_024112705.1 Microcera coccophila | reverse complement strand
GTGAGACGAACGGGAAGATTTAGCAATTCGGCTGAATCAGGATTCTTGGCGACTCGGTAATAGATTCGAAAATCTCTTGCGACTTGAGCGGCTCGGAACAGTTCATCATGATTCGCTGAAGGGAGGATATTCTCCTGGAATGACTTGACGTCGGCTTCGAGTTCATCATCTGTAAAATGTGCTGTTTTGAACTCCAGTCAGGGCAAGCGGAGTTGACAAACTGTAACAAAAAACGTACCCAATGGGCCTTCGATGACATTGAAATCGTTCAATTGTCGATTTCGTACCTGATGAATCCAGCGACCGTTCGCCTGAGCGGTAGTTTGGTGAGTGCGCTCCTGCATGTTGCCTCATAAGTTCAGATACCCCAGAGGTTCGCTTGAATGCCAAGCAGAAGGAAAAAGAATCCCGGAGGAACAGAGGTAGCAAATGTTATGGGCCTTATGGATGTTTCTTTATCCTGGCGCGGAGCGTCCGTATGCCATGACCATCTGGTCCCTTCACTCTGCTAAGTCGCCGCGAGACCACATCGGGATCCTGCCATAAGAAACATGGTCATTGGGCTCGAGCAAGCCTGGCAGCATGAAGGGCAAGCACAGGGATTGATGGCTTTGATGTGTAAACAGCCTCAAGCAACAAGATCTACCGTTGAGCCGGGCTGCTGGTCTGATTCTTTAATGCCCAACTCACCACCATCCTTTCTGGGTACGGAGAAGCGGATACAGATCAGGCAGCGGAATTCATCCCTTAAAGGTTGAAACCTCCCCTGTCGGACTCAATGCACGGCCATGTCATGACGTCGAAGAAGCTTTCTTGAACGAGGTGGGAGAACATGTCGAAGGAAAATGGTGACCAGACTTGCCTTTGGTGTCGTGCAATGCACACTTTCACCCGCTCGGCCCGTTCCAGAAGCCCTTTGCGAATTACGCGATTAGGCGGGCCGATGACGCTAGCCAAATGCAGTCAAGGCTCACCCCCTTAACTGAAACAAAAAATATCTATAGCCCACAGGGATAACAAAGGTTAAATTCCGCACTTTTCCGTTGTAACTCGCCACAGCGGGATCAGAAGATAGATTCTTATTTGTCCAATATTGAGATAGAAAGATCTTAGTCATCAGGAAAATAGTTATGGAGCAAGTTTAGATACTTTAACTATGACTGGTATTTGCCCTAGAAATAAGTACTATAACTTGATGGCTGATCCGTGGGGCTTGTACACGAACTAACATTTGTTATCCCTGGGAGCTGTAGGTACAAGCCCCACCGATCAGCACAAAAGTCACAGCACCTATCTTTACGGCAAATACTCGAGGAAATTAAGGTATCTAGACTTACCCCATGATTGTTCGTTTGGATTATTGGATGAACAAGAGCCCTATCTAGGTGGCGAGACACAGCGGAAAAATGCGGAATTTTATCCTTGTGGAGGCTGTACCGGTAGTTTCATCGATCTAAATGTGGACTCCAACGCAACAACGTTTACGCCCTTCAACCGCAACTCCAATTTCCCTGCCTTCCATGGCAAAACCGTATCAAATTCACCAAAGAGACAAGTATACACTGATGCATGTTGTTTATTAAAGCTACGCCCAACTTTGTAGTCGCTGGACGCTTAGCTGAAACCCAACGTGAGACGCCACGTGCTGTGTGGTCTCTCAAAGTCCATATATGGTCCATATCCCGCCGGAGCATGATCAAAATCTGAGACGACGGGGGCTTGACCGGGGATGGCTTCAGAACTCACAGGGCAACCTCTGGCTTTGACATCTACTCAAACTCGAAGTCAAACCTCGGCGGCAGCGATATGGAAAGTCATATGTCAGCGAATGGGAGTACGATCATGAGCCCTCGGATCAAACAAGACAGCATCAGCCTGAAGCCAAGAAAGCAGAGGCACCTCTCTCCGTAAAACTTGATTATGGAACCATGAATTTGGACGTTGCTTCACTCTACTTCATTCGCAGTGCCGAGGGACTGGGTCTGTGCGTGGGATAATAAACATCGCAGGACACTTCTTGCTCGAATGGCAGAGCCTCCTGCGCAATTTTTCTTTTCCCATCTTCGACGGGAGATTCCGGTTACGTGACCTGAAATCTTAGGTCGCCATTGAGTCAGTGCCTGGTCATGGGTTAACAGAAAGCACCGCCAGGAACACCCAGTTGGAAGTTGGCATTCAAAGCACGTTGTAAGATACGTACAAGGGAAGAGTCTACGGCCCGTCCCCTGTGATAGTTTAGCTAATGCACCGGGCTCTTAGCTGAGCCGGTCGTTCCTAAGACGAGGATGAACCTTTCTCTTAGATCCCGTTGCTTATTACCGGTGAGAGCGGAAAAGGCGAGGCTCTCCGCCCCTGTTTTGCTTCTGTCTTTGCGATAATAATATCGGGATTCTACAAGGATGCACGCTCGGATGGCGTAGAACTAGCTACTGGTGACAACTTATCTATAATCGTACAAGGGCCGGTTTGGATCAAAGGGAGGGAAACTCCCGCCCTGGGAGACGGTTGGGACACGAGTGACGATTGTGGTGTGGAGATGTTCCTAAGTGATGAGTGGCCTCGCAAACGTCTTCGTACACTGCTGCAGGGGCCATGGTGCATTTATTTGCAGGAATTTCAAATGTACTTGATTTCTCAGGATTCTTCCACTAATAGCATAACAATATCTTGGCTAACATACATATCAGTTGTAGCGTAAAATGAACAATGCATGAAGATCTTTGCTATGTCACTGTGGGCCGAGTAAGTACCCTGCAGCCTCGACAAAGCCTGAAGTCGATTTCCGACAGCACCAAAAGAGGCGTTTGTGATGAATGTCTAGGTTGATTGCCCGTATATCGACGAGGCCATATGAAACTTTACGTACCTGTGAAAACTGAAATGCAATAATCGATTGTCTCTGCGCGACCGCGTGCGTGCAACTGCTCGTTATGTAGTGGGCTACACGCTTCACAAACTAGATCCGAGGGAGGACAGCCGCGTTGCCTGAGAGAGAGAGAAAAGAAAGCACGAAATTGACCGGAGAAAGGAGACATGAAGGCACCGGAGGGTTGGGTCAGCAGCAGGGCAAATTCAATAAATTAAGAACTGATTTGTCCGTTCAGAAGAAAGTGAGATCGACCCGGCGTCCGGAGACTTTTCGGCTAATTATTCCCAGCCCTGAATGACATAGCTGACTCTCCATCGTGGGGCATGAAGCTTCCATCAAACTTCAAGAATATTGGAGACTAGGTAAACCATCCTTAGCAGCTCGAGCTCTTCTTTACTTGGAGCCGATTTTTCCATATCTACGTCATGCGATAAACCGATCTTCAACATTCCTGTTCTCCTTCATCGCAGCTTGCAAAGGGGTTGTTTTAGTCGTGGCGGGGCATCGTTCTACAGGGACCTGGCCAGCAGCACACCATGTCAGGATCTAAGGCAATTCTCAAGGCCATCAACGATTCCATTCGGCAGCAAAAGTTTGACGATGCTATTGATCAAGCCCAGGATTTCATAAAAAAGGAACCCAAAAATTACCAAGCGTACGTTATCCTACCATGAGAACCCCAAACTTCTCGTTCTGACCTTCAATTTGTAGGCACATTTTTTTGGCTTTTGCGTTGGATAAGAAGGGCCGGCTCGATGAGGCCGAGAAGGTGTATCAGTCTGCGGCATGGCTCCGGACTCAAGAGGCCCAGGCTTGGCAAGGCCTGATCAAACTGTTCGAGAAGCAAGCCGCCAAGAAGCTCAAGGAGTATCAACAGGCTGTGGTGAACCTCGCCCAAATATACCACGACGCGAATGATATGTACAAATCCCAGGACGTTGTTATTAAGTTCGTTGACCACGCTCGGATACATGGAGATCAACTTCAGTATGCCGATGCCCTCTGGATACAGCTGCCGGAGAGTCCCCTATATCCCATCCTCGAGGGCCGATTTCCCCACCCGGCAAAGTCTTATGAGAGCATTGCGCTGATAGTTGAGAACTTTGAAAAGAAACGAATTAACACTCTCATCGGCGAGCGGCGGACGAGATTGGGTGCTAAACTCAGCGAAGTTGCCCTGGAGGTGAAGCGCGAGGTCTATGCACAAAGCAAATTGGAGCACATCTACCGACAGCTCATCAATTGGACGAACGACGATGACACCAGGCGAAGCTATGAAGAAAAGCTTATTCACCTCTGCTACGAACGTCTCCTCGTTGCACCAGTTGGGACGGAAAAGGACCAAGAACGTGAAAAGGTTTTCGGCCTTGCGAACGACATGGTTACTATCAAACATCCCTACAAGCTTGCTTGGGATATCGCTATAGATTGGCAAGACAAAAAAGAGATCAAAGACTGGGATGCCGACTTTTTGAGGAATTATTGTTCTTTTTTCCCAGAGAGCGACTTGTACAAAGTCATCACTAGTTTCCTGACCAGCTCGATATCACCGTTTCCGGAGCCAAAGCAGTCAAAGGTAACCAACCTGGCTGAAAACGGCTCGGAAGATAGTGAAGATGATGAAGATGGAGGAGTGCCAACCTCGTTCGTCCCGTTGACCGAGGAAGACCGTATCATCCTGATGACGGAAGGAATCACGACCTCTGAATCAAGTTTTGCGTATAGACTGTTCGGGCAATATTTCCTTCGCCTTGCAGAATATGAAACTGTCGTCGAGCACATGAGAAGGGGTATTAGCCATCTGGCCAAAGCACGGACGAGGATTGGAATTCAGTTTCAGAATACGGAGAACGACTATCTCCAATCTCTCGCCACAGCTCTGGTGTATTATCAATCTCCGAGGCATCATCAAGAAGCCAAGTCCTTATTCGATACGGTACTCGAACGTGACGCTACGTCGACTCCTGCCCTGATTGGCGTTGGTCTCATTTTCGAAGAGGAGGAGGAATACGACCAGGCAATCGACTTCCTCAGTCGTGCGTTACAGCGGGATGATACTAATATCCGTGTCAAGTCAGAAGCGGCGTGGGTGAAAGCGTTAAAGGGGGATTGGAAGGCTGCTAAGGCGGAGCTGCTCGATTGTTTGCCAGCGTGGGAGAAAAAGAAAGACATTCCACCAAAAGAGCTGCTTGGCCAAACCCAGCATCGGCTTGGAGTCTGCATTTGGAACATTGACACTAGCACCGCAGCGAGAAAGCAACGAAAAGGTGAATGCGCCTATGCTTACTGGCTCAACGCCTTGAAGAGCCACCTCGACCATGCTCCAACCTACACCAGCCTGGGCATCTACTACTGTGATTACGCGAAGGACAAGAAAAGAGCCCGTCGCTGCTTCCAGAAAGCACTAGAGTTATCATCCGCCGAAGTCTTGGCCGCCGAACACCTGGCTCGCTCCTTCGCTGACGATGGGGACTGGGATCGGGTCGAGCTTGTAGCTCGGCGTGTGGTCGATTCTGGAAAGGTTAAGCCACCCCCGGGATCCAAGAGAAACGGAATCAGCTGGCCTTTCGCTGCCCTGGGTGTCGCGGAGTTGAATAAGCAGGAGTTTCACAAAGCCATCGTGTCGTTCCAGGCGGCATTACGGCTTTCGCCTGAGGACTATCATTCGTGGGTTGGCCTTGGGGAGAGTTACCATAGCTCTGGTCGATATATCGCTGCTACCAAAGCCATACTGAACGCACAGAGACTGGAAGAGCATCCTAAAGCCAATATCTCAGGAGACACATGGTTCACCAAATACATGCTTGCTAATGTCAAGCGGGAGCTGGGTGATTTCGACGAATCTATCACTCTGTATCGAGCAGTCATGGAAACTCACACTGACGAGGAGGGTGTCGTGATTGCTCTCATGCAAACCATGGTGGATAATGCTCTGACCTCTGTTGAAAAGGGGCTGTATGGAAAGGCTGTACAGCTTGCTGTCGATACCATCGAATTCGCCATGACAACTAGCGACATCGTGAAAGGAACCTTCAACTTCTGGAAAACCGTTGGCGACGCATGTTCAGTCTTCTCATACATCCAGAGCCGCACTGCCGACCTTCCTGCTCAGTCGATTGGGAAGTTGCTCGAAAGCAGCTCGCAAGAGGCTTACGAGATTCTCGTCGGCGTTGACAAGGTCAGCACGGATGTCATCTTTGCTAAAGGCATTTACGCGGATGACGAGCAGCCAGGCGTCGACATGACCCGATGTATCCACACCACTATATTGTGTCACAAGCAAGCTATCCACAGCACGGTGGGCGATCTCCACGCTCAAGCCGTCGCTTACTACAATCTAGGATGGGCTGAGTATCGTGCTCATACTTGTCTTCCTTCCGCTTTACGAAAGAAATCGAGCAGCTATGTCAAGGCCGCGGTTCGATCCTTTAAGCGAGCAATTGAACTAGAGGCGGGAAACTCCGAGTTCTGGAATGCCCTGGGAGTGGTGACGAGCGAAATCAACCCCTCTGTAGCGCAGCACGCATTTGTCCGAAGCCTTTATCTTAACGAAAGAAGCCCCGTGGCGTGGACAAACCTGGGAACTCTGGCACTGTTGTCTGGTGACTATAAGCAGGCCAATGACGTGTTTACGAGGGCTCAATCTACTGACCCTGATTATGCTCATGCTTGGCTGGGCCAAGGGTTCGTGGCACTGCTATTTGGCGATCCTAAGGAGGCTAGAGGGTTGTTCACTCATGCTATGGAGATTGCCGAAGCATCATCTTTACCGACTCGGCAGCATTATTCATCGTCCATGTTCGACCATATTCTCACCGTCTCGCCCAACGACCTCAATGTCGCTTCACTACTTCAACCTCTCTTTGCTCTGAACCAACTTCAAGGCCTTAGACACCAGAACTTGACTTTTGGCCACTTATGCACACTCTTCCAAGAGCGTACTCGAGAGAGTACTCATGCCGTCGAAACGCTTGAGAAGATATCCACGACGCTCGAAGCTGATTACGAGAACACCGAATCGTCTGAGAGCCTTGCTAAATTCGCATTGGCGAAGACGGATCTGGCCAGGGCGTATCTCGCTGCTGGATCATACAAGCAGGCAGTGGAGTGTGGTGAACTGGCGTTGGGGCTCAGCAGCGAAGAGTCGGAGAACGAGCTGACGAGCGAGCAACGAAAGAAAGCTCGCCTGTCTGCCCACCTGACGGTTGGTCTAGCTCAATATTACGACAATGACTTTGAAGAGGCCGTTCAATGCTTTGAGCTAGCGCTGGAGGAGTCTAATGGAAATCCGGACGCTGTTTGTTTACTGGCCCAAGTCTTGTGGGCGCAGGATTCTGAAGTAGCAAGAGATCGTGCGAGAGAAATGTTGTTCGAGACCATTGAGCAGCATTCCAACCATGTGCAGTCAGTTCTTCTCCTGGGCGTCATTGCTTTGCTGGACAGCGATCAAGACAGCCTGGAAGCCGTAGTGGAGGAACTTCAGGGCTTTCGCACGAATGACAAGGTCACGGCTTCAGAACAGTCCCAAGTCGGCGAGGTCCTACGGGCTATTGCTTCCCTTAAGGAGGGTAAGACAGAGGACGATATCAGAATTCAGGTTCAGACGGATATCATGCTGTACCCCAACCTACCCCACGGCTGGTCATCGCTCTCCGAGGCGACTGGGGACGAATACGCAGCTCAAATGGCGCTCAAGGTCGCAACAAGGGGGATTCCTCCTCGAGGACTTCTCGAAGCGCAAGATCTGGCGAAGGCTTACGCGGGCGCAGGAACTGCAGCAGATGCTCAGAGGGCAGCGTTTCTAGCGCCTTGGCAACAAGATGGATGGAAGGCATTGGGAGTTGCTACTGAGGAGATGTAGATGTTGGATCCTGGTTATGGGTTGGACTAGTTGATGCGAGGAGATTCTCCCGTGATAGAAACCTAGATGAGCTCGGTGACGGAGCTTGCGAGCTACCGTTCCTGCATGGAAGATATGCAGGGGAAAATAAAGAGAAAGAGAAAGAGGGTATCATGTCATAGTCAACGCCACCATCGACGTGTTGTCCTGATCTCACCGGGCCTCGTTGCCTCCCACGGACTCCTTCAACCTAGTTAGTCTCCCTTCCACCCAAGCCTTCTGCCATGCCTCGACCTTTCCCCCCAGAAGCACACACTTCTCGGGCTCTAGCAATACGATCCCTCTCGCAACCACCGTGCCCGCTTTGAGCAGCATCTTCTCCCCGATATTCGTCCTTCCTATACCAACAGTGTTTAACCGCTTCAGCTCCAACGCGAACGCCTTCGTCCCCCTACGATCCTGCAAGACAAGCCGATGCGTTGCGTTCCTGCCAACAGCTCGCACCTCGGCAGCATGCCGCGTCTGTCCGTTCTCCTGCTCGTCATCGTCCTCCGCCGAAACACGAATGACCTCCCGGCCCCGCGTCCTCTCTCCCCTGTCGATGGCCTCGAGCTCTTCGATCTGCTCCCAGCGACTGAGGCTCAAGTTTTCGATGTCGAGAATTTGCACGTGCACTGCGCTTGGGAGCTTGAGCTCTTGTATCTCGGCCGAGTCAAACCCTGTGGGAAAAGTTGGGGAGGATGGGTCGAGGAGTGTTCTGTTAGTTATGTCGCTAGCTAGCAGACGAGCTTTGGCGGTTGCGAGGAGTGAGGGTAAGGGAGGGGGTGGATTGCGGGCGGTGGTGAGAGTTGTTAAGAAGGTTGGGGAGGGGTTGGGGAGGGAGGCTGAGATGATTGCGTTGCGAAGCTGGGAGTTTAAATCCATCTTGGAGGTTTGGTGTAGGATGTTCGTCTCGAGAATGCTTCTTCATGGTACATACGGAGAGAATGAGTTGTAAGTGAAGGGCGAATGAGTCTGAGGGAGTTGGTGAGTGAGCGGGTGAGTAAGGGAGCAAGAGAAGTCTGGGTGCTGTAATTACAGCGCATCAGCGGCCTCGGCCTCACTGAGGAGTGACGCCTAAGCGGCTCAAACTGAGTCTCCGCCCCTGGAATTTAGCGCAATGGCGCTGATCTTGTACCTAGTCAGAAGTGGCAGTGTGCCCAATATCTTAGCCTTACGAAGCAACACCATCCTGAACTCATACTCACCACTTCCTAAATAACCCCCCCTCCCTCCCTAGCTCTCGACAATGTCCACAATCGCATCCCCCCGCGAACCTCACCGCCGGACGCCCACGTCTTCCACCCGTCCCTCCCTCGAAGCCTCCCGCTCCCCGGTCATCCCCCAAGGTCCTCCCGCGCCCGCCAAACGTGCCAACCGCGCTGCTCTCCGCGAATACTACAACCTCCGGGCCTCCACGCCGCGGATAGAGATCCCGGACTCCGAAGTGCCTGCCAGCGAGCTCGATGCGCCTGAGTTTGACGTCGAGGAGTATGTCGCTAGAGTGACGAGTGGGAGTAGCTTGGAGGAGCTGCTGAGGTTGTACACCAGGGTGGTTGGGGAGGTGAGGGCATTGGATGCCGAGAAGAAGGCGTTGGTGTATGATAATTACAGTAAGCTTATTACGGCGACGGAGACGATACGAAAGGTAGGGAGAGCCGGGGTCATGTGTGGGAAGTCAAATACGAAAATGCTAATGGATAGGGGATATAGATGCGGGCCAACATGGACCCCTTAAACCCCATGGCCTCGACCCTCGATCCCGCCATCGCGCAAATCTACAGCCAAGCATCCTCAGTCCGCGAAGCTCTCCGCGCAAACACACCAGCTCCAGACTCGGAGGAAGGCAAGCAGCGCGCAGCAGATCTTCGACGGCAGCGGACCAGGGAGTTGGCGGCGGAGGTGCTCAGGACGCCGGGGCGGTTACGGGGGTTGGTGAAGGAGGGGAAGATGGAGCAGGCGAAGAAGGAGTGGGAGCTGCCGAGGAGGCTGTTGGTTGTATGGCAGGAGAAAGGTGTTGGGGGAGATGATGTTGACGAGTGTATCGAGGAAGGAGATGAGGCTGTAGAACAAGAAGGTAGTAGTAGGAGGGTTTCGAAAGAGGAAAAGTGATGATGTGACAAGCGGTAAAGGTTTATGACGCCAGATACAATGCCTTGTTTTTGCTACGCCAGAGGAGCCCAATGCCAACTTCGAGCTCGCTAATATACAATACACCGTTCATCCTCATCCCATATATCCGTCCATTCATCCTGACATCTACTTCTCCTCAAGCGAAAGCACATCCAATATCGTAAAAGGGTCCTTGTCATACTCGCTCAAGACTACCTCGGCCTCTGGGATACTGGCCTTCAACTGCTCTTCCAACTTTGGCTTCAACACCTCTTTAAGATACCCTCTCTCTGAATTACTGTGAAACACCTGCACAAGCGTCTTGCCCTGCTGAATCGCCCTCAGCGCAGAGTGATGGCTCGTCTCTCCCGTGACCAGCAAATCCACATCCGCCCCCTTCAGCACATCATACCCACTCCCAGCACACACACCGAAGCTGCGGACCTTGGCTGTCTTGACCTCGGCGCCAATGGGACTTGCGACCATGATGTGCTTCAACCCGCCGAGCTTGGCGGCGAGACGAAGCAGAATTTCCGGGAGGACGACTGGGTCGCTGAAGCGGCCGATGGCGCCGTAACCAGCAGGCGAGTGCGAGGAGGGAGCTGTGTTGCAGGGGATGGCGACGCTGCGCTCTGAACGATGAGGACCCGAGACGATGTCGGCGAGCCAGGTGTTGAGGCCTTCAGGGGCAGCGTCGACGGCCGTGTGAGGACAGTAGACGGCGATTCCAGCTTTGGCGAGATGAAGGAGAGTAGCTTGCTGGGGGTCCTTGTTGGTGATGGACTTGAGGCCGCTGAAGATGAAGGGATCTGTTTCTCTCGCGTTAGATTGGATAATATCCAGGACTGAGAGGCGAGACCACTTACGGTAGCTGACGATGACGCTCGCACCTTGGCCTATAGCATCCACAGCGACCTGGAAGGTCAAGTCATTCGTGACCAGAACTATTGGCTTTTTCTTCTTGGCATCAATGTCCGAGTTGCCCAGCAGCAGACCCACATTGTCCCACGAACGATCAGCCAGCTCTTCAGGATATCTGCATATCAACTGTCAGCTTCGTCGTGTCAGCGAGGACAGGTCTGGACGCACAGCTTTCGCATAGACTCCACGACGAGATTTGTAAAGGACGAAGACTCGACCTGCCACGCACCCCAAGCCCCAACATCGTCCATGCTGGGCCCCGTTGGTTTCCCTGTTTCCGAAGAGATGGCGTTGCTTGGAGGAGGACGGCAAGACGAGCAAGCTCTTGAGAAGGCTAGCGAGCTTCTCGTGTAAGCGGGTGAGATGCTTACCCGTGACGCTGAGACGGTGATAGTTCTTCTGAAGCTGGACGGGAGAGTAAAAAGTTGTTTGTTATGTTTCAAAAAAGCCTTCATATCCAAAAGGTACGGACAATAAACAAACTAGAAATAGAGAGACCGAGCCCGATCGATATTCGCTCCAGCCCTGCACTCACAGTGAATCTCTTGATGCAAATTGAGGAATAGCTCAGCTCCCCACCGCCTAATGAAATCATACTGTGCTACGAGTCAGCCACACACACTGTGCCATTTCCAACAAGCTTCAACCCCCACGATCGTCTATCTAATCAATCTCATCACCATCACCTCTTCCTTTTTTCTTCCTCCTCGCGCACCCGCCTCCTGCCTCTCTTCGCACCCGCAAAGACCATGTCGCAAATTACAGACGAAAGCCTCCGCGAGGCTATAACCCAACGACTGCAAGCAACTCACGTCGAAGTCACCGACATGTCCGGTATACTTTTCCTCCCTGCCCCGCCATGCCCCAACTCGGGTTGCATCAGACGGGGTCACTAATGCACATATAGGCGGTTGCGGCCAAGCGTTCACGTCGGTAATTGTATCGGCTCAGTTTGTGGGCCTGAACTCGCTTAAAAGACACCGACTGGTGAATGCAGCGCTCAAGGACGAGATTGCGATTATACATGCGTGGACGGCCAAGTGTCAGACACCGGAGGAACATGAGAAGAGTAATACGGACGCCGCGAAGGTGTAAGCTGTCGGAGCAGTGAGGCACAAACAAGGAGGGCTAAAAGAGAGAGTTATACAACAGACGGACGGTAGTGGGCGAAAGTAAGACACAAAGCCGACCTACGCCTATCGTAGAGCAGGCAAGGTCACAGGGCGCTCGATGAGTTTTGAGATATCCGTACGGGGTGGTTATGGAAGGTCATGCCACGGTACACATAGTAGAGAAAGGAGAGCACGATAGGCTTGACATTAGAGCCAGCTTGACTGGCCGTTATTTTCAACTAGAAAGGATTTTTAAGATGGCAATAATCTGTTTGCGCTAGGCCATGCATGAGTCCTGGTTCCCGCCAGCGCATCCCTTTACTCCAAATTAAACCTTGTGTCTGCTGTCTCAGTATCGGCTGTCTCAGCAACACGCTACGTCTACAACAGGCCCAATAAATCATCACTGTCCTTTTTTGGCTGTTGCTGGCCTCCCTGAGCTTGCTGGAGTTGCATTGCTGGTGGCAATGGTTGGCTGGAACTGCCTCCAAAGTTCAACCCTTCAAATCCGTTCATCAAATCGTTTATCCCTCCAGCGGGTTGTGCAGGCGCAGATGGCGCGGCTGGTGCATCGAACATGCTCATCATGTCAACCATGCCACCCGAAGGAGCACCAACTGGGGGGCTGGCCACCCGGTCCGGAGTGGCTGTGGCACTGTTCTGTTCGAGAGATGCGGGTGCGCCACCGTCGAAATCGATGTCCAGCAGATTCTCGATGTTGCTCTGGGGGTTTGCGCCACTGGATCCGTTTGCAGCTGCCGCGGCGACAGATGCGGCGATGGGGTTCTCGGCGGCATTTTGCCGTTGCTCCTGGATGGCCGCCCGTTGGATCTCGTCCGCTCCGAAGCGGCCCTTGCCGACAAATGACTCAGGAGGCTTGTGGTATACTGAGGCGAGCGTTGATAACTCGGTCAAGAGCTGCTCGAGAAGTGCAGGAGGTAGGCTGGTCATGGTCGTTGTGATTGTTGGCTTCTGTGAAAGGACGACGTTCTAGTGTGACAGTTAGTAGACCGTCTTCCTAACTAGACCTGTGTCACAAACCTTTGCGACCTCTGGATCCGAAGAGAGCAGGCGCCAATACACGTATGCCCTGTCGCGAATGTCGGGATTATCGTTGTCCGCTGTAGCCATCTGAAGTACCTTCTGAACCAGAGCTTGGCTGCTACCAGGTTTCTTCAGAAAGAGCTTCACCACCGCTGTCAATATTTGCAGCTGAGTCTATGCGCCGCTTGTTAGCTAGGGCTCTCGAGGTTGCCCGAGCAAGACTGACCTGCGTAAATTCTTCCATGAAGCCCTCCACGAAGCTCTCCAGAATGTCGTCGGCGTTGTTAATCTTCTCGGCATACTCTCCCACAATCCAAATAAGCGATCCGCGGGCGTTGGGTTCATCTAGTTCGTCAATATACTTGCAAAGAGTTGGAATGACTCCTTCGTAGCCGGGGTACTTTCGCAAAATGTCCTTGATGACAACTATCACCTCCTGAACGACATAGTTGACCTTTGTTGAAATCAAGTCCTCTAAAGCTCGGACACACCTTTCGCTCGCGCTCTCAATCTTGATGGCCACCTGTCCGATTGCTTTGACAGCTCTCCGAACAAAATCCATATCAACTTCCAACGCGTACTCCTTCAACTCGGCGAGAAGCTGCTCGTAATTGTTCTCGTTTGCTATTCTTACCATAATTTCTAGCTTCTGAAGCTTCACATACGGAGGATCAGTGTACTTGCAGAAGAAGACCCGCAGCTCCTTGCTGAGAATATCTGGCTTGGCCTGGAGCAGGAGGTCAATGTTCCGCAAAGCGACATACTGAACCTCGGGTTGCGACGCAATCAGGGTAACTGAGCTTGTCAGCCAAAGTTGCCAGGTCAAGACTCTTGCGAGGCATACCTAAAGGAGGGGCCATCTTGTTGAGATATGAGCGCACAGCTTGTGTGTTGATACTGTTCATGTGAATGAACACCACCTTGACTGCGGCCAAGACCACACTAGGATTGACGTGCTGGAACTGAGGCGCTACTCTTTCGCAGATATGCTCTGCCTCCTTCGCGTCGGCGGCTGGGTAGTTGGCCAGTGTTGTGAGGATGGTCACTCGTCCCCATTCAGTGCATTCATTCAGAGCCATGAGCAACTTCTTTAATGTCTGGGGAGTGATGACAAGCGCTCTCGTCTCCGGCGCAGTCTCTGTGATTTCCGACAAGGCCTGCACCGAGTTTGCGACGACCATCGGGTTGGGGTCACCAATGAGCTCCTGGAGCATCTCCAAAAAGCCGTTTTCGATACACATTGCCGGGTTAAGATCGAAAAGCTTGGCCACGCAGATTGCAGCTGTTTTTCGCACGTATGGCGACTCGTCTCGCAATGTCTTTCTCAGAGGTTCTTCCATATAATCCACCATTTTATCAACCCTGATACAGCCCATCGTTCGGATTGCCAACGCTCGAATAAGTGGATTTGGATCTTCCGAGTCTTGTACGAACGTGTTGACAGCGAGGATACACAGGTCTGGATGCGACTTGGCGTAATTCCTATCAATCAGTCAGTTCAGACGATCCCCTCACCCTGACCAAGTATAGCTTTCGGGTTTCGGCAGGGTTGCCCACATTAGATACAGATAGACGAGCTTCTTCTGGTCCAGATCGCCCGTCGCAATGTTCTTCAGGACGTCAGGAAATAGAGCTGATACATCCTTGCCCAAAGTCATGGCCATGATGGTCTTCTGAATCGACTCCTTCCGCTCGTACGCATACTGAGAGACCAGACCAGCGCGCAGTTCAAAGGTTTCACCCTTTCGGGGTACGGCGAAGGCGCCGCGAATGCGATTTACCGCCATCGTCGAGGCGAGCCTGGTGTGGGTGAGGGATCGATGGAGGGGCACACGGAATAGGAGCTGCTGGAAGCAGTGCTAATTGTGACAAGCCGCTCAGCGGTTGTGAGAGCTTCGAGACTGGATCGTCAGACCCTGTATCCGTTGTTGAAAGGCGTAGTTGGGCTATGTTGCAATCGCTCTAGATCGTTTGCAGAAGAGATATGAAAGGAGCAAGTCAGGTCAAGCCAGGCAAGCTCACCAAAAGATGCCAAGGCCACGGGGAGAGAGGACCAGGCCGCCAGTCCTTAGGCAGCGCAGCGGTGGAGGCTGCCACAAATGCCCCCCCTGACCTTGATTCCCGCCTGCTTACCGGCTCTGTGCAGCCTGGCTGCAGCCGCTAACAATTTTCCCGGCTTAGTCACCAACTCATTCAGCACTCATCTCACAGCGAGGGGCATCATTCTTGAGAGCTCATCTGTCCATACAATCCAGGAACACTCTTTTGAATTCATTGAAGTTATTGTTCAATATTTTTGCATCAGAGACAAGTGATTATTAGGTTGTGGTGATTGAGTTGGCCGCTCAAAGGCATTGGGGTGCACAAATAGCCATGGTCAGTGACGACGGGCTGGTGGCTTCATTAATCCCTAACAGGACGTCGTTGCTAAGATGTAGTAGGCCAACTTCCCTAATCTACGGAGGCTCTTTATCGAGGCTAGAACAGACGCCGAAGAACGAGAAGTCTCTCGGAAAGCTGTGAGTATCATGGCTGATATACCCAAGCCGTTTTTCCGTTGACGGGTGGCAGTTTTACAATGCTGTTCTGTTTATGGGCTCAGTCGCCATCTTCAGCTTGATCGCTCAGAAGCTCAACGCTGGCAAATGATCTTTTCATTCTGGTTAGCACACTTGAAGTTTGACGCTATTTGGACAGGGAATACCGAGAGTTTCATTGCATTGATTTTGTAACTTATCAAGCTGCGCTTCGATGGACGTTGATATCTATTCTTGCTCCTCCTCTATCTCGCTATCCACAACGGCCGGCTTTCCTTCCTTAGCCGATACTGCCTTTGCCTCTTGCTTCCTCCAAAGACTGGCCAAGAAGTCGTTTGTGCTGGCCTCTTCAAGCGACTTGTCCTCTCTCTTCTTCAAGAACCTTGGGAATCGCAAACTCAGCCCCCTTTCATCGCTGACCAGTCCAATGGCGGCCGTATAAGTCGGGCTTATCGTGACGTCTGCAAATGCCATTTCCCAGACCTCTTGCGGCTCGAACCAAATATCCGGGGTTGGTCCTGAATATTCCAAGAAACTTGGCTTCTGGGTCCTAGTATTCTTTGGTTCGCCGCTTTCCTCGCCATCATTGTAGAACTCTTTGTTCGCTTTGTAGAAGGCGTCCGTAAAGCCGGACATGCATTTGCAAACAGCCTCCAACGCACCGGTGTCTTCGTTGCGAACAGCCATGAGCATGGGTGACCACCATTTCGCCTTCCGTCCTTGGCCATGCCAAGCGCCGACGGGTATCAGATCTAGGGTATCAAAGGCAGAGTTGTAGTCTTTCTTCACCTTTAACCAGGAATCTAGTCTTTTGTCTGGTTCATAAGTTGCAAGTAATGGTTTTCGTCGAGTCTTGGTCTTCTTCTCAGTTGCATCTGTTTCGGTCGCTGCTTTGCCCTTTCCTTTTGTTTTTGTCTTCGATTTTGAAAGAGTCATCATCTCGTCTTCGGCAGGCATCTGTTTTTCTACGTCTCCAAGACATGGTAGTGTCGGGATATTGTCCAAGATTTTTACCATGATCCCCTCGCACTTGATATCGAGCGCCGACTTGAAGAACTCGAGTACGCTCTCCGAATCATCAGATGTCGCATCAATGCTCTTCACCCAAGTGAAATGATGCGGAACCTCCTTGAACATCGATCGAAGTAGCTCCCTCCTCTCGCGAAATGGACGATCCAACAACGGCTGCCCATTCAGATACATTAGGTCAAAAGAAAACATGCAGACATCAACCGTGATATCCCCAAGGTCCACTTCCTTCCTAGCCCGATTGGTCAATGTCTGGAAATTCTTCAGCTCTCCTGTTTCGCGGTCTACAGCCACAACCTCGCCCTCTATGATGAAGCTGTTGACTCCTTCTGACCGGATCTTGGGCATCAAGTCCACAAGATCGGGATACTTATCTGTCATGACTTCCAAGTGTCTTGAGAAGATGCTGACCTTGCCGTTCTCGTCGCAGTGTATCTGCGCTCTTTGGCCATCGTATTTGTACTCGCAAGCGAAGTCTCTCCCTTGAAGTTTGGTCAGCATCTCCGACAGATCGCGGGTGATGCTCCCAAGCATAGGACGAAGGGGGATATGCAGAGCCAGGTTACACCTAATCAACAACTCTTCGGAGATGCCAATTTCCAACAGGACAGGTACCAGGTCGTTGTAGTTGGGTCTTCTTGCAAAGCATGCCTTGACGATTTCTTCCCCTCTTTTCCAAAGCTCTGTCAGCTCATCCTTCTTCAGCTTTGCCAAGTCAGAAGTGGATTTCAAGGGGAACTCGGCTCCTGGGGGTCGAGAAAGGAGAAATGCCCTTGATAAGGCAATGAGCATAGTTGTTTTCACAGCTCCGATACGAAGCTAGGAGCATGTCAGCTGACGAATGACAAACCCAGAATAATTAAGAGCTTACATGTTGGCAAAGGGTGCGCACCACGAATCTGCTTTCCTCACCACCACGAGCATCTTGGAGCAGCCGATCGACAATCCTCTGCTTCGCCTCACCGCTTCCATGTCCTTGACTATTCGCGACCTTTACTAGAGATTCGTACACCCCTTTGATGGTCAGAGGTTTAGGCTTCCTTAGTGTAAAACTCTGCTTCTTTTTTGCTTCAAACGCGACATCACCAGCGTCTCCGAATTTATCGTAAATTGCCTTGAGGGACCTGTTATCAAGCCCGCAGACTTTCTTTAGAGCTTTCGATATGGCAGAGCCGCCCAACCCTAGTTCTAAGGATATATATGGCGGTGAAATCGAGTTCGTTGCCAACCAGACCTAAGCTGATTAGAACGGATTCTGCAGGGGAACGAAAACACCTACGGCAGGCAACATGCTTGATGGATCTGACTCAATCAGGAGCCTAAGGCAGTTGACAAGGGTGTCTACAATCTTAATACGACTGGTAGTGCCATTGATCAAGGTAAAGCAGCGTGTAAGTAGAGCATAAGATGCATTTCCACCCTCTGGTGCCCAATGCGCCTGTAACTGGGGTATGTATTTCGAGGGTTCGAATATTAAAGGAGACTCATCGAATGGTATAGATGTCGAAGTGGCATCTTCAGAAATCCCAGCAGATTGCAAAGAGAGTGTGTTCTTCGGCTTATCACTTGGTGTTTTGGGTTTGGTTGGTGTAGGGGAAACTGTACTGCTGGAGGTTATATGGGCTAAGCCTGGAACCGGTGTTTTTTCTTTGCTCGGTGAGGATCCAAGTTGCTCGAATAGATTTGAGGGAGCCTCGTCTCTGCTCCCTTGCGTCTGACTGGCAGCTTCCAGATCCCATTCTGCCTGAAGCTTGCGCGCCAGCTCTTCATCCGTCAGCTTAGCAGGGTCGCTATTTGCTATCTCCTTGTCTGGCGTCTGGAGAGTTTCGGCGGCATTCTGCCTTTGTTTTGAAAAGAAGTATTCTAATCCTCTTGAGGACTCTGATGATGATTTGGTGCTGTTATTGAGTTTCCTCTTCTTGGTCGGGCTGCGCATGGTCACAAAAGCCAGTGTTTCGAGCGTAGAATTTCGAGTCCGGAGACCGAGAAAACTTAGGGCATATTGATAAACGACACTAGATTCTCTCGAATTAAACTGCTTCGCTTTCGCGTCGACGGTGTCTCAAGTCAACGCCCAAACAATAAGGTAGGGAGACGCGAAGCTCTATGACGATGTGAGACGCGAGACCACGTGATCCATTAAAAGTCATCATTCAGCCCCGCGATGTGGCGCTAAGCTATTTTGGTGCGCACAAGCGATTCACACAACCGTCGAAATCTTTCCTCTGCCCCACCATCGCGAACCTCCCCCCGACATCCCCCCTCATCAATACCCCCTACAACCGGCACCATGAACGGCGAAGACCCGCCCGAGCGGCCCGAATACATCACCAACATCATCAACGGCCTCGAGCGTTACAATCCTGAGGCTGTGGGCACTCTCGAGGGCTACCTACAGGAGCAATGCGAGCAGAAGTATACAGATTGCAGCGCCAACAGGACGCTTCTGAAACTGTAAGTACTTGCCGCTTTGCTATACTCTGGGGTCTACATGATGAACAACTGTCAACGTTTCCTATTAACTGACTGCAACGGGTCTTATCAACTTATTGCTACTGAAGTTAGCTATTAGCTCTATCTGACATGCCCACATCACCTCTGTGTTTATACCTTCTACTTCCATAGATAGAGGCTAACTATACCCTCGCCCAGCTACCAGCTCAACCCTGATAGAATTAAGGATGAAATCGTCACCAACATCTTGGTCAAGACCATGACACAATTCCCATCCTCCCAATTTTCCCTCGCTCTCCACCTCATCAACCCCTCCGCTGCTTCATCCGGCGAGTTGCACGAAGCTCTCAGCAAGCTGCGCACCCTTAACGGCCAGCTTGAGGGTGCCCAATACGCTGACTTCTGGTCCAACATCGATGGCGACGATCTTTGTGCCGACCTCATCGCCGACATTTCCGGGTTCGAGGACATGATCCGTCACAACATCGCTTTGCTCGTCTCGCAGGCTTTCCGGGAACTCGAGCTCGGCTACTTAGAGTCCTGGCTAGGTCTCAGTGAAGATGCAACTAAGAAGTTCGTTACGGATGTTTGCGGTTGGTCTGTCGAGGGCAACAACGTCAAGATCCCTTCGAATCCAGACAACGAGGCAAAGAAGTCTGAGATCCGCGAGGATGTCGCCGTTGATCAGTTCTCGAGGGTCCTCCGACGGGCTTGGGAGGAGACGGTGTAAAGTTAAGAAGAACGATGATAGAGATGTTGCTTCCCAGAAATGGGAAATGCTACGACAATTCATGATGTTGGAGGGAAAGGAACGGCTAGCATGGCAGCATGGAGCGGCTAAAACCCAGGCGTTAATCAGGACTTTTCGTTGAAGAACAATCCAAAAGATCTAGGCACTGCATAGAACTGTCGCTTTTTGGACTCCGTCTCTATCCCCTTGAGATACATCAAAAGTCGTGAATTTTGCATCAACTCCCTCCCAAGCTCACTTCCTCTTCGTCAACTCTTCCCATTGCACTCCAACCCACTCCTCAAGATATCCCGTCTCCCCCAACTCTATCGTTCTCGGTTGACAGTCCTTTTCGCACACCCCTACAATCACCGTTCCCCACTCCATGCCCTCCAAACTCAAATCATCCGCCTCTAATTCTGCGATCGCATTCGGCGTCAACTGCACCTCAAACACCCTTCGACCACCACAGTTTCCACATCCGGGCATTGTGCTCTTGCTAAGCTTCTCTCCAACGGCGTCGGTCTTCGAGTACAGCAACGGTGGGCCGGCAAATTCGTATCGAATGACTTGCTCCGGGTTTTGTGAAAGCCGATCAGCAAACTTTTGGAAGGTCAAGTCCATGGTAGATTCGAAAGCCTCGCGATCGATGATCGATGGTTCTGGCGCATCGGCGTCTTCGACACGGGCATTTGAGGGAATGGCGGTGGGGGTTTGGTCGAGCGTTTCATAGTCCGCATCGGCGAGGTAGAGGGTAGGGTAGGACTTCGGTTGGGCGTCGGGAGCGGGCCAGGGTTCGGCGGGGAGTGGGGGTGCGGCTACGGGAGTGTTGATGGAGAGGGTTTCGGCGAAGGACTTGGGGAGGGAGGTGTTGACTTCCTCGGAGGGGGTGGATTTGGTGGGTTGAGAGAAGAGCGGGTTGGAATTCGAGGAGGAACTGAATGGGTTGACGTTGCTTGAGCTTGCTGAAGAGCTGAACGGATTCGCATTACTCGAGAAGGGATTTCCGCCTCCAACTACTCCTCCAAGACCCTTGGCACCAAATAATGCTTCACCCAGTCCAGGTTCAGCTTCTTTTGGCTTCGACTGCTCATCTTTCTTGTCTTCCTCCCCCAATCCTGCCTTGACACCCTCCTCTTTCCACACCCTCACACCCCTCAGCGACCGGATACTCCCCTCCTTGCGCACGCAAGCCTGTCGACGACAGGCAAAGATGTAGAGTCGTCGCTCATGGCCAGGAAAGCGTTCCGGAAGTTCGCCGTTCAGCTGAAGAAGCAAAACCATAAGGTTCTTGCAGACTTTACATCGCCCGTATGCTGCGCTGGGGGGGTGTTCAGGATCAAGCCAGTCCTGCGCACAAACACTTTAGTAAACCAGGTCTTGTGCTTAAAGGAGGGGCATTTCAACGTACAGGCCGGCCACCGAGACGGCTGATGGTGTCTTCGTCTGCATCTTTTGAGGCATATCCCAAAAGAACGTTCGTCTCCTCAAACTCCCCTTCTGAAGAGTCAGAATCGTAAGAACCCATTTTGTCTTCCTGAGCCTTGGTCTTGAGTTATAGCTGCTGGTTTTCGACGGTGGGGTCGGGATTTTTTTAAAAGTTGCTATGCGATTGCGGGGCTTAGCGTAGCGATAAGGAAGCCTGGGCGAATTTATCCCACTTCACCACGGGGGGCCTCAAAGGAGGTCATGAAGGAGGTCTCATGACCCCTTGCAAAATGAACAAAGAATATCGTTGAGTCTTTTACAATCACTTCGATTGCGTCCATAGCTTTTGGTCTACCGCATCTCTAAAGTGGTATCTCCTTACATGTGATCATCGGGGCCATCCATACCAGGACCAGGGCCGCCAGCTCTACCCATTTGTCGAGCTTTCAGCAACTCATCACAGAGCAGTAGGTTAGATGCGATACTTGAGCTAGAAGCGATACAGTTCCTCAATACTCGGAAAGAGTCGAAGACGCCTACCAGTTCCGGATCCATGGGCTCTCCTGTCTCCAAGTCCAATCCCACCACATTACCTTCGCGGTGCTCGTCTTGTAAGGCAGCAACTGTGCTCGTGTTAGCGACTGATCGTGGTTAGTTGGATGGAGCAACTTACGAGCATCTTGAATGTCGAGACCAGCGTTAGCAGCCAGAGTCTTGGGGATGATGAGCAAGGCATCAGCGAACGCTTCGACACCCCACTTCGCCTTGCCTTTGACAGACTTGGAGAAGGCATCACTCTTCAGGTGCGCAGCGCAGGCAACCTGAAACGCGCCAGCTCCAGGCACGACGCTCTTGTCCACAATCATATTGTACACGCTCCTCAAACCGTCCCTCACAGCATCCGTCACCTGTGCGATAGTATGCGCGTTGGGGCCCTTGATCATGAGAGTCACCGACTTGGGATCCTTGACTTCTTCGACGAAGGTAAACTTCTCCTCACCTAGGGTCTGCTCATAGACAAGTCCAGCCCAGCCAAGAGCCTCCTCGGATAGATCATCCACGCTGTTCTGAGCAATACCACCACAGATAAGCTGGAGGCGCTCCATGTTCCTCCGCTTGGCACGTCGGAGGGCCAGAATACCGTTCTTGGCCAAGACGTCCAGGGATAGAGGGTCGATGCCCTTCTGGTTGATGACGACGAAGTTCTTTTTTCCGTCGGTGCCACAAAGCTCCTTCTTCAACTCGACAATCTTCTTCAACTTGGCGTCTACAAATCTGCGTTCGCTCTCGACGAGCTTCTCTCGTTGCTCGGCGCTTGAGTAGAAGAAGCCAGAGTTGATTTCTGACTTCTCATATTCCAGACTGACATTCAGGGTGAGGATGTAGCAATTTTCCACTCGCTTAGGCATATCGGGATGCCGTGCGCCGTGGTCCAAGGCCAGTCCACGAATCAACTTAGTGTCCGCAGCCGATCGGTGCTGCATCTTCATAATCTCAATCATGTGTAAGTCGGGCTTCGCGGGAGCCTGATAAATAGCCAAAACGGCATCGACGATGTCGGATGTGAGTTGGTCGGCTAAGGTAGCGTTGAGTTTGGTAGCAAGAGATGTGCGAGCAACGTTTCGGAGGAGCTCTCGATCAACCTCCTTGGGAAGCTTGAAGGAGTCCAGGAACTATAACCGGTAAGCCAGCGCCCTCGTGAAAAGTGTTTGATTAGTCTTGCCTTAAGAGCCTCGACCTTTGCAACCTCGAAGCCGTCGGTGATGATACGGGGATGCAGTCCTTCAGCGATGTATCGGTCTGCTTGCTTCAACAGCTCTCCAACCAACATGACAACAGATGTAGTTCCATCTCCACAGATATCATCTTGCGCAGTAGCTGCTCGGGCGATCATAACAGCAGTAGGGTTTTGTATTTGCATTTCTCGCAGCAGGACATTGCCGTCCTTGGTCAACTTGATCTGGTGGGGAATCGTCAGTAGAGGGTCCATTTGAGGGGCAGATAACGGGAGTGTGCGCGCATTCTCACCTGTCCAGCACCATCGACCAGCCTAGAAAACATCAGTAAAAAGGCTCTTAAAGTGGATGCAATATCTTACATCTTGATGGTACCCAGAGGACCCAAGTTGGACTTGAGAACATCCTGCAAGCCCTCACCAGCACTGATGTTGACCTTAAGAGCTTCGCCCCGCCTCTGCGCAAGCAGTCAGTGTTCGGCTCGCCAGAACTTCCCGTTACCTAGAAGGAAAACATACTCGGGACTCCGCCTTGGGGTTGAGAAGCTGCGCGGCTGACATATTTGCGATTCTGAGCTGGCGGCAAGTATGTCGAGGATTCGATGGTTCGCGGTTTCGTAAACCCGCAAGCTCACAAGCAGCTGTGGATATGATAGTGTGTAGTGGGTTGGGACATTTTTTCTGCCTCCCAAGGTGAAGGCGGTGTAGGCAGCAATTGGGAGGCTCGGCGAAGCGCCAATTAGAGCGGCTCTATTGACCTCCGAGCCTGTATAACAACACTGAAGTATTATATTGGGAAATGGTCATCTTAACTACATGATTCATTCATTAGGCACTTCTGGTTTCTGCATTTTGTAACTTGCGCCTCTATGCTGAGGCTGATATCCTCTTCATCCGTTTTTCAGTCGTACGACTCTTTGCCCCCTCACTACTCGATTTCAACTACCGGACGCCGCTACTTCTCAGATTTTGCAAGTATCGCTCGACTTATTCGCCTTTCTCGAAATCACACTATGCCTCCTCGCACTCCATCCGATGTTTCTTCCAATCCCTCTTCTGGCACTCTACCGAACAATACCTTGTCTTCAGACACCGCGAACATTTCCTCAACGCCGCACCGGCATCTTTCTCAGTCTTTCCACAGCTTCTACACCTTTCCATCCCTAGAGTTGCTGACTTGAGGTTCTCAAACTCAGTGGGATCGAAAACGTCCTCAACGAATGGGACCGCGTAAGTTGGGCTGATGGCGATTCTGACGGCGTTCGGTGCCGCATTGTCCCATTCAGGTAGAGCCACGAAGTTGTCTGGTAAACGGCCGTTTCCGCAGGAGCAAAGGAGTGGTTCTCCTGCTTCAAGGCCCAGGGGAATAGTAGCGTCTTTCCGTTTGTATTCGCACTTCAAGCCATGAGACCAAGTCCGGCATCGTTCCGCTAGAGAAGGCAGTGCCTTCTTCCAGAGGGCCAACTCCGCGTCATCCACGTCAAGAGTGCAACATTCCAACGTACGGATCAGTAGCAAGAAGGTCTCCATCTTGCCGGACTCGATTAGCTTATTCGTGAATGGAACAACCGCCGCATCTAAAACGACAGAAGCAGTATCTCCATCCAATCTCAGGGCGGAAACAAAGATGAGCATGTGAATACCTCCATTTCCTGGGTGGTTGATTGCAAACATGCCTGTTTGTCCCCCTTGAAGCCCGGAGCTGACCATGAACAATGTGAATAGTGATTCCTTGAAATTGACTCTCGGGTCGGTCGACATGCCAGTCTTTGTGTCAGCTTCATCACGAAGTCGTTTCTCTCTGACAGAGAAAATAAGTGATGTGAGGGTAGTTAACCACCTCAAACCATCCTTCTTCGTCATATCGAGGATAGGTAGATTATCAAGATTCAAGTGTGGCGTATTCAGAGTTGCCGGGAGCCCAGAGGCCGATATAGTTGTCGGGAAGACGAAATCCTTCAGAATATCGGAAACTCCAGGGTCGGCCAATGGTGCAATGATCTCTATAAAGCCAGTTGTACGAGCGATGCGCGTCCGGCTTCCGACTGTTGTAATAGGTGTAGGGAACTCAAGTGCGCAAACAAGCTTGTTCTCCCCGAAGACGACATTGACAACGAAAGGGCTCTTCTGGAGTAGCTCAATAGGAACCTTCTCCTTGAGAAGATCTCTGCCCTTCTTCGATGTGATGTCAAGGCGTCCAGTAATTGCGGTAATTATCGAGTCCGCGGCTGGAATTTCGACTGCCGGTTCTATGGTCTTGTCCATCTTGTTTTCTTCAGACTCCTTCTTCAAAGGCTTCACGCTATCGCAAACACAAGGATACTTGGTTTGTCCTGGCATGAATCTGGTGACAAACACGGCGGCTTCATTGTCTATTCTCGTCTCGAAGACGGTCATAGACATGCCGAGGACAGGCCCGTAGAGAGCGGCGTTGCGGCCTGTTGGGGGCACGCAAAGTCCAACAAGGCATGACTTAGGCTCGACCTGGAGCGCGGCAGTAGGAAGATAGAAAGACGCGATCAAGGGAGAAGTTCCAGACCACCCTTCGGTGTCCCCTTGAACTAAAACCTCATGACTTTCATCACTCCGTTGGTGCACCGTCTTCACCTTTCCGAAAACGATGTGAACGACCCCAAACATATTATGCCACTGATTTATCGCAACCGGGCCCGCTCTGAGAGATCCTACCAGAGATGGAGCTCCCATTTCATGGTTGAACGAGCCCTTGAAGAGCCGAGTGAATTTTTCCCGGGGAACGACGAGAGTGACGGCAACCACAGGCGGTAGATTCTTCCAAGCATTGAATCCTCCAAGCTGCGGTACGCGTTTCATCTCGCTTAGGATCCATTGTTCGGTGTGAACTCCAAGAATATGCAGTTGTGCACCAAGCTCTTGCATTTGATTGGAAGCCAGGATTAGTTTCTGCTCTTGGCCGATCATGTTCATCAAAAGGGCACACATGAATGGCCAGTCAGTGTTGACCCTGCTCATGATTGTCTTGAGCAGAGCAACCAGACTTCCCCGATGAAAGTGAGGGTAAACCGTTCTTCTGTCATCCATCGTTGTCATGACTTTAGAAACATCCTCCCTCTCGAACATGCGCAAATAAAGCTGGAAGATGACCCGGGCAAGACTCTTAGCATCAATACGCAGTTTGCCTCGTCCTTCGGAACGACCAGAGAAAGAGTCATCGCGCTTCCAGGCCAACCTACTGTGAAGCTGGGTCTCCCTAGAGGTCGACGTCCCTCGCCCCAGTCCAATGAAAACCTCATCCACGTGTGATTCGCATTTAGCGTTTGTCCAGTATTGTACGGGGCTGAGTCCAAGCAAAAGGGATGCAGTCGGAGCATGACCGCAAAGGGAGGCGCTGAAGGCATTCTGCTGCGAGCCCCGGGTTTTGATCAGTTTTTCTATAAATAGGGAGGCCCATGGCTCATTTTTCAATAATGGACCTGCAGCAACGAGGATATTGAGAGAGCCAATATGGTCATCCAAGTTTGACGTGTCGATCATATCAAACTCCGTCGGAGCAGAACCATTCTTGCCATAGCTTGGCTCGTGCAAGTTCAAAGGCCGCGGGTCCCATTGTCGTCTATATAAACCGGCAGGTAATCCAGTAGCGCCGGCATTCTGAAGACTGTGAGAGAATGTCAAAGCATCAGAAACAGCGAACCGCATAGTGATGCTATTCTTGGCGATAGCCTTGAAAGCCGATGTCCAGTTGTCAAACTGAGTTCGAGCGGCCGCCGCAGTCCTAAAATCCTCGCTAACCCCTTGTGGTTTCAACGGAGAGTCCGCAGCAAGGGGAGCAAATGCTGTTGCAAGGTGATAACCTAACAGCGGGTCGGTACCGTAATGCAAAATCTCCCTCTCGGATATCAAGCCTGTCAACGTGGGGTTCGGGATAGTAACGCGAGAACTTTTAGCTGTGACCGTTCCGTCCTTCCAGTACTGCTTAAACGCGCGAGGTATCTCGGCCGATGCCTGCAATGATAGGGGTGCTGCGGAACGCAAGCCAGTCATTACAAGACCATCTTTACCAGATGTCTTTTCTTGCAGGTCTTTGGTGACTTGAAGATTCTTATGAAACTGTTTCGAGTAACCGGCAGACTTTGCGTTCTTTGCAGCATCACACATGGCTGTCCAGATACGTCGAACATCTGACAGAGTGTCCAAGTCGCAAAATTTCATGACTTCGCCATAGGCAGCCTTGTGCCATCCGTCGAGTGTTTCTGAGATGGCTAGGAGCTTCGCAGTTTGCGCAAGAATGGTTTCCACTCCAGCATCATCCAGGTAGATGTGATAGTACATGTCCCACAAGGCATCGTTACTGACTTTCACAGCATCGTCAATGAGGAGAGAAAGCAGTAATATATTGCGCCCTAGAGAAGTCAAATTTCGGTTCCCATGCGCAATTATATGAAAGGCTTCCTACCGATGACTTTCTCGTCAATATCGCAAAAGGTGAAATCCAACTTTCTCTTTGCTAAGGTCTCATTAGTCCAGCTTCACCCAAAGAAAACTACAATTAGATAGCTCACGAAAGCCCTTTTCTATGTATGCCGTGTAAAGAACGTTCCGCAAGTCGCCACAGCCAAGGGACAGAATGGTAGCATCTTGGCCCTGGGGTATGCATCTCGTCAGGTTGGTCGCTGGGGTGTTCCCACTCGCGTAGAAATAGCTGACTCTACTAGCGATCGTCGGCGTCAGCATGCTGAGAGATCAAGGCTTGGTCATTACAAAGATTAAGCGGGAATCGGAAGACTCGGAGTGAGTAGATCACGTTCTACTTTGCGGTCTGGCGAGTGCAGGTCTAGGTTGAAAGTCGTGTACCTTATGGAGAAGGCTGCAGGCGAGGTGGAGTAAGTCCAAGGCGAGGCTGCCTAGGTTGCAGCCTGAGACAAAATGCATTCACCAAACAATGTCTTGGAAAAATCAACCGAAATATGAGGAATTAATAGCTAGCCTTGAAAGAGTTAGCCGCTTCAAGCCTGAATTAAACCACCGACGCCGTCACAGAGTAGTCAGACCCGCATCGTTTGTATCATCTCATCAATTGATGAATGCTTTTGGTTCTATTAATGCAAAACTCCATGAGTCGACGCGGTTCAAAGAGATGCAGTCTCGTTTAAACCTCTCGCCTCGCTTTTAAACCCAGATGATCCCTATTCGCCATCATTAAATACCCGGCCAACCCTGACCAAACCCATGCCCGAACCCAATTCCAATCCCCGATAACCCTGATATCGTACATGTCGAGACCGTGAAAGCGTAGATCTCTCGCCACTCTCCCCAAGACAATAATTAAATAAGTAGGCCGTAAGTATCCCAGAAACCGAAGCCTTGGCTATGAATGAGTAAAAGTCGTTGATTATGCCGCCCCAGTTCCGATATCTGTCCGTGATAAGGATGGAGGATGGAGATGGAGATGATAGTTAGTTGGTGGAAAAGAACGCACTGTCATCGTTGAACATGCCGTTGTATTCTTCATCAAACTTGCTCATGTTCATCATGCTGGGGTCACGGTCGAGCTGGCCGATGCTATACTCGTTCGCGAATCCCAAGAGCATATCGTCATCCTGCCCATTCATTTCGAGCCCCATGGAATCGCCCATATCGTCAGAGCCTAGGCCATCACCGGGGACGGCCGAATCATCAGGGACGATCGAAGAGCTGTCCAGATCGAGGTAGGTCGAAGGAGGGGGCGTGGAAGAGTGAGAAAGTCCTGGAGGCGTGTTGTAGTGGCTCACGCCGCTCCTAGGGGTAGCCGGGTGAGAGCACATTGGCTCCATAATGGCTTCAGGAGAGACGTAGGAGTGGACACTGACAGCTGATGGGGACGACATCACTGCAGCCATGTCTAGGACAGCGGTCGATGACATGGGAGCAGTCGAAGTGAGAGACAGGTCCTGGGTCTGAGAACTGACCCCGTTTGTCTCCACCTGTAACGGCAAGCTATTGAAGTCAAAGTGGCCTGGGGTACTGGCTGCTGAGCTGCCAGATGGTCCTGAAGGAGACGAGCAGTTGATTGACGACCTTGCTATCTTGTTCTTCCTCTCCCTAAGCTCGGTAGATTCGCCCTCGCGGTTCTTTGGTGGCCTTCCGCGCTTGGTCTTCTTTCGTACGGGTAGATCGTCGAAGGCGCCAACGCACATCCCGCGCTGGCGGTGTCTGGTAAGAGCATCGTGGCGGGCAAAGGTGTTTCCGCACTGGCAAGGGTAAGGCTTGACGCCGGTATGGATTTTGGCGTGCCTCTTCAAGTCGTGTTGGCGAACGAAACACTTCGTACAAGTCGGGCATTGGTACTGACGGTCGCCAAGGTGCGTCTGGATGTGGGATTTAATGTTTTCCTTTCGTCCAAAGAGCTTTGAACAATCAGGGTACAAGCATCTATACCGACCGTTGGCTTCAGGTGGGTTTCCGATGTAGACGGCAATCTGTTCCAGGGTAACTCCCGTGTCGGTCTTGGTTTCTTCGATGTTGATACTGGCGATGCTTGCAGCGCTGGCTATGCTGGCCACAGATTGCGTACGGCGATGGGAGCAGTGACGGCCAGCCGGAGTCTGGCTGCCCGAAGGAGGTTGGCTTGACATGGCCTCTTCATCAAAAACCATGCCTTCTTGATCTATGTCGTCGTCGTCGTCGTTGAAAGCTCCGTCAAGATCAGTTATGCCGGAATCAAACGAGTTGATCTCATTGCACGGCAGCGTAGGAACCTCCCGGTCGACGTCGTTCTGGGCCTTTTCAAAGCCTCCGTCGAGCTTCATGATCTCATGATTAAACTGTGTCATGTTCATATAGTCAGGTGATTCGAGCGGAAGGCTATCGAAGCTTTGTGCTTGAGGCAACAGAGTCATTGTCGACTGAGTTTGTTGCCGTGTGTCGGGAAAGATGGCTTGGGCACGGCGACTTGTCCGGCCTCGTGACGGCTTGATCGTCTCCTCCATGGACTCATCGTAACCGTCGACGAAGCGGCTTGGTCTGGGTTCAAGCTTCACCATCCGGCCGTGTGGCGTCTCCATAGGGGTGGGAGGAAAGTATGCTTCAGCGTATAAGGTTAGACTCTTCAGGACAGGACAGACAAGGCGGCCACTTACTTGATGCATCCTGATTTGGGGGTGTTGTTGGTCGCTGGAGGCCGTCGAAGCCTAAGTTTTCGAATTTATGCACACGGTCCATGATGCCGTTGCTTATCCTCCGCGACGCCCTCCTCGTACTCGTCGTGTCGCCCTCCGAGATCCAGCCTTGGGCGGACGGGCTTTCTTGAAAGTTCGCGAATGTGGGAGTAGACAGTGCGCTCTCTGCGTTTATTAGATCAAATTCCCTACCTCCTGCTAAATGATCTCCAAAGCCACTGTGAGCGCTCGGCATCATCATGTTCATGTCACCCCCGTAAGGAACGAAAGAGAGATTGTTAGCCTCAAAACACGACTGATCAAACCGTTCAGCGTGAAGCTGGGGAGTGGTAAGCGGAGAAATGAGGTTCTGGTCGCCTCCGCTAGGTGCCAGAGGGACGTATCGCGTCTGATTGCCCGGGCGTGCTTGTATGCGTTGCTGCTGCGCTTCTCGCAGGAGATGCTGCGATTGGGTTGCTAATCCTGTACTGTTAGTATGTGTACTTACCATATAATCCTGCCCTGCTGCCTGTTGTGCTGAGAGTTGTCGAAGGTCGAGGCTGAGCCCACGGCGGTGGCCAGCGTGTTGTCGTTGGTGGTTGGGCAGTCTGGGAACGTTCGCGGCGCGGAAAGCATTGGGCGTCGAGTTTTGTCTACGATGCTGCTGTTGCCGGGGGCGAAGTCCATTTGGATTATTTGAATTTCTTGAGCTCACTGAGCTCTGGAAATTATCGGGCAGCATTTTTTGTGCAAGGGAGTCCGGAAGGGAATTGTCGTCGGTCTGGTTATTGTCGATGGGGAACCTATGGGTCCGAAACTACACCTCTAGGATTAGAATTTGACAATTGTCCTGCGTCGACCATTTTTGACTGTTTGGGAGGGATCCTACCTCACGCAGCGCAAGCAAAGAGCGCCGGGCTAGAGAGAAGTTGTGGTTGTGTTCAGTCGCGGGTGGTCTTATACCAAACCGTGGAGTGAGTATAAGCCCTTTCAGGCGAGAGAGATTTTGTCAAGAAGCGTGGCTCTGTGTGAGGAGCTCCCCGAGAGGATGGAGCGAGAATATGTGAAGCGTCCTTCTTCCTTGGCGGATACTGTACTAGAGGCAATGAGCTTGAGATCGAGAGAGTGGACTTCAAGACTCTGGGCCGCAGCTTGGTCTACTATTGACCCCCCGGCAATGTTTAAAGTGGTCGCCAGGGCAACGCACTCCCGTCATCCAAGAAGCGCCCCATCACACCACCACGTCACCCGGGCGGCTACCGACATGCAATTCCAAGACATGGTCATCTTGGAAACCGAGCCGATCCCCTTGTTTCGTTCATTGTCGCCCGCTGATCCGCTGATCGGGCTGGCTGGCTGGCTGGCTCTTTGGTTCCCGCCGGAGCTCCCTGGCCGAGACCCTTGTAGCGCCATCGCGCTTGGCAAAGCGCTCAGAAGCTGATAAACCATACGAGTAGTGGTTGAGCCTGAATACCTCGAGATGTTTGCTCCACAGAATCGCTCATAGTCAATCGCCTTCATCGTGACGCAACAGCCAGTCCCTGCTGGCCCGGGAGCAGCTGAGGAAATTCCAGCGATATCTTCAGCTCGAAGCTGTTGCTCGGTGATTGTATCGCCCTGTGCGCGTGATGCTCACATCCTGTATTAGGCGATTTCGCGTGTCTCAGTCATCCTGTCCTGGCAATGAAAGGTTTCGTCTCCACGGCGGATAGGGAGCTTCGGGGTGTCATCTTCCGACCTCGATCGTGGTTAGGCTCAAATGAGGCTATGCAGCTTCGAGAGCTAAAAAGTTGTGCCTCGCCCATTGGCGCTCAGCATTCCTCCCGTCAGCATATGGACAGATTTAGTGGGATAGTGTTTGTAAGTTTTTGCGGCCATTGCAGCACAAGCTGGTCGCTCGAGCTCTCAAGAGGCCATATGAAATTTCAGTCACGAGCGGCCTTACAAGCAGAGGCCTCAGGGTCCCAGGCTTTTGTTTCTTGCCAGACCGGCTGTTTGACGAGATTACTACACTGGCCTTGTGGTTCAAATGGGCTCATTTTCAGAGCATTTGCCAGGGCAACTGTCTAGAATGTCTTACAGCTCGGCGTCAAATGAAACATGGCCAACCACTCCTCACCGTCCTAAAATGAGACACCTAGTTAACGGGGCATCAAAAATTGCTTTTCACGGCCTCTCAATTTGTCCCTGAGAACAGCCTAAGTGCAACCTGCGTCGTTAGAGAAGTGCGGCTCGACTCAAGGTGATCGAGGAAATCTACTTTTCTGACGTGAGACGCTCACTCGATCCAGTCTAAACACTGTCGATACTCGTGGACCGGGTTCATGCAGGCCAGGCCTTAACGAGTCCCAAGATGAATTAGAACGATTGCAAGAAACCCCGGGTAGCTGCAGGAGAGGGAGCTAGAGCCTCATCGATCTCTCACAAGCCCCAGCAATCCTAGCTGTGGGGAAGACCCGAAAGCGCGAGTCGAATGCATGTTTGCCATGGGGGAAAGGCTCAGTTGGGATGAGAATCTCGATAGATCCCAGCATATCCTACAGAACTTCTTACCTGACAGTGTTGCTCGACAAATGAACGTCACATGTCCAGCACGTGCCGGCTTGAAGATGGCAAGATGGGCCTGGGCATGCAAGCGCAGGTGGTACGTACCGCAGAAAAAGCATTGGTCCGTGCGTTTCGCATGTCGCCGCGACAACGTATCCACGAGGCCGAGAAAAGTACCAGGGAGGGACCCAGACACGATATCCGCCGCCCCTTCAACATCACCCCATTTTGCCGCTGAGGAATACCTCTGCTACTGTTATTGGCTAAGCATCTGTAACTATCTTCCTCACGGTGCCTCACTTTGAGAGCCCGATTTTACCGCTGAATTTCTGCAAGCTCGTCTGGGGGTTTGAAACAATTGTCCCTATCAGAGGTCACGCTGCAACTTCTCGAGTTTGTTGACAGATCTCGAACTCGACGTCTACCAAACGACATCATGTCCGGCAACACCTATAGAGGGACGCCTACCCGCCAGACCCGCGGAGGCATCCCTTTTGGTAACAGTCCTGGTGGTTCCAGCATTCCTCGTCCTGTTCTCGAGACTCAGCCCAGCGAGACCAGTTCCTCAGTCAGTGCAAGTCGACAGAAACAAACCAAGCGAGATGAGGTCAGTTTTCGAGCCGAACGGTGGCGATCACAGCCATCATGGAGTTTATGCTAACCTGACATCTGACAGGCAATCCGAAGGAAGATAGAGAGTGACCTCTCCAAGAAGAAGCACCTTACCAGCCGAGCTCGGCATACGCGAAAGGCTCCTCCGGGGACAGTCCTCGCCCTGAAACCCAGCCCAGCTCTACAGATCAAGCCTGCTACGACCGTTGCAGAAGCTGCTCAGTTGATGGCGGCCAAGAGAGAAGACTGCGTTCTAGTCACGGACGATGAAGACCGGATATCTGGTATTTTCACCGCCAAAGATCTTGCCTTCCGCGTTGTTGGTGCGGGAGCCAAAGCAGCCAATGTCACAATCGCCGAGATCATGACCAAGAACCCTCTGTGCGCTCGAACAGATACCAGTGCCACCGATGCGTTGGACTTGATGGTTCGGAAAGGTTTCCGACACCTGCCGGTTATGGACGAGAATCAGGACATTTCAGGCATCTTGGATATCACCAAATGTTTCTACGATGCCATGGAGAAGCTCGAACGAGCATACTCCTCTTCAAGAAAGCTATATGATGCATTGGAGGGTGTACAATCGGAACTGGGCTCCTCCCAACCCCAGCAAATCATTCAATACGTCGAAGCCCTACGCAGCAAGATGTCGGGGCCAACGCTAGAAACAGTTCTAAACGGTATTCCCCCAACTACAGTCAGTGTGCGGACTTCGGTCAAGGAAGCTGCGCAGCTCATGAAGGAGAACCGCACCACAGCCGTTCTCGTCCAGGATCAGGGCGCTATTACGGGTATCTTCACCAGCAAGGACGTTGTGCTTCGGGTCATTGCTCCCGGCCTCGACCCAGCCAACTGCAGTGTAGTTCGTGTCATGACTCCCCATCCCGACTTTGCTCCTATGGATATGACACTCCAAGCCGCCCTACGAAAGATGCATGGTGAGTATCCATGTCTGAGACTTTTTCAAAGCTTTCTAATGCTTCTCAACAGATGGCCACTACCTCAATCTTCCCGTCATGAATGATGGTGGAGAAATTGTTGGCATGGTAGATGTCCTAAAGCTCACCTATGCTACTCTGGAACAAATGAACACCATGTCCAATTCCAACGACGAAGGCCCTGCTTGGAACAAGTTCTGGCTGTCTCTCGATAACGATACCGAGTCTATGATGTCCGGAGAGGGCAGTCAGAGTCTTCAGCATACTAACCTTGGCTCACGCCTCACGTCACCCGATGTTACTCGCGAACGCCTAGGCGACAGCGTCGCCCCTGGAGACTCTGCGTCTCATATCGGTGTTGAGTCACCAACTCGATCTGTAATCCCAGAGACTCCGGAGCTTCGTCTTCCCGAGGAGTTCCCCTTCCCCTTCAAGTTCAAGGCACCCTCAGGCCGAGTGCACAGGGTCAAGGTCATTGCTACGGAGGGCATGGGGGCGTTCGTGTCTGCTGTGGCCGCGAAGCTTGGCGCAGAGGTGGACAACATCGGGGGCACTCCGACAGTCGACGACGGCAAGATAGCAGGTGCGGGCTTCGCCCTCAGCTATATGGACGACGAAGGAGACTCGGTCTCGATCACCACTGACAACGATCTGCTCGAGGCTATCCTTCTTGCTCGTCAAGGTCATCGCGAAAAGGTTGACTTGTTTGTTCATGACCCTGAAAAACCGCCGGTCGCCGCGGCTCCTCTTGCTGACATAGCCACTCTTCCCACGCCACCGATGTCGTCTACTCCCGGCCTCCGAGAGAGGCGCAAGTGGTGGCCCGAAGAGGAAAGTGGTGACGACGAAGAGGAGGATGAAGATGACGACGCCGAATCAGCCGCGCGAAGGCCGCGGAGGACCAGGGCTACTGCTCCTGTTCCTGACCAACTCGTCGCCGGCGTACCGAATGAGCTACTGCTTCCTGGTGCTATCGTCACATTGGCTGTGGTTATTGTAAGTGTCTTCACTATCTCGAGGCTCACGAGCCGGTAGAGGACGTGTTGAACCGCCCAGTTATGACGTTATGAAGGTGGAGAGTCGTGAGATTGTAAATATGTAGAGTACGTGTGCCTTTAGAGATTACCCTCGCATGCTTAATCCAATTCATCTTCCCTTTGTTAAGTCGTGGAATTGCCTTGAACAAGGTGTGACTTTAGAAATTTCGGTATGTCGGCGGATGAGCTGCAGTGCGTTACAGGGGTCGCTTCTTCGCTCCTGAGCACTCGATCAATGGTCCCAGACAACCGACCGAATTCGTTTCTAAAATTTGCCCTTGTTTACCACAAATCCTTCCAAAGCGGCTGTGTCCAGTTAGTAAACAAAGCTTATATTGGAATGCGAGACGGTGACTTACAAACAGCTGCCCACAGCCGATTTTCTGCCTCGGGGAAGACGAGAGATCGGGGGCTGTAGAAGACCTCGTCGGCAACTTCCTCTGGGTGTCGAGGCAAACAGTGCATGAATTTCCAACCCTCCTTTGCACCTCCCCTCTTAGCAAGTTCGTTGGTAATTTGAAAACCAGCAAAGTCTTGAAGTCGCTTCTTGGCCTCTGCCTCCTGGCCCATGGAGACCCAGGTGTCGGTGACTAGAATGTCGGCGTTCCTTACAGCTTCTTCCGGGATGGTGGTCTCAGAGAGCTTCCCGGGCGCATCGACGCCCTTGGCGCTCATATTGATAAGCCCCCTCATCCCAGTGGGGAGCTCATAACCCTTGGGAGCAGCGACGGAAATATCGACGCCCATCTTGACACACCCGATGGCAAGGTCGAACAAAACGTTGTTCGCATCGCCGACCCACGCAACCTTCAGACCATTGAGGCCAAGCCTGGCCCCTGACTCGGACGAGGGGAACGTCTCGTGGATGGTGAGGAAATCGGCAATGGTCTGAAGGGGATGGAAGTCGTCTGAGAGAGCATTGATGACAGGCACATGAGAGTCCTTGGCTAGGCCGGCAATGTCTGAGTGAGGACCGACTCGGGCTACCATGCATGAAGTCATTGAAGATATAACCTTGGAAGTATCATAGAGAGACTCGTTCACCTGAAGAAAGATTAGTCAAGAACATGGTCACAATGTTCCATCAACACTTACACCAAGCTGGATATCATCCTTGCCCAAGAACATGGGATGGCCGCCAAGCATGTTCACAGCGGCCTCGGTAGATACTCGAGTTCGGGTACTTCGCTTGCTGAACATCATAGCAACCGTCTTGCCAGCCAGACCGGTGTCGAGGCCGTTGGGAACCGATCCACCCTTGACAGCAACCTTTCGAGACTTGGCATTGAGAACCAGGTTGGCAAATTCTGTGGGTGTTAGGTCGGCAATAGTCATCAGATGCCTGGGCCCAGTAGCTTGCGAGTAGGACCGTTTTTGAAGGCCATTAACGGCTCCTCGAGCGATCCTGAGAGTTGGTGACTTCATTATAGAAAGTGTTGACCGCTGGGTAGGATAATTGGTAGGATATGGTTGTATCAACGGCAAGAATCAAGTAGGTCAAAAATAAAAATGAAAGTTCCTGGTGGTAATACGGTTTGAGAAAGACTCGGAATTGAGCGTATTCAGGTTCAAGTTTATCTAATGGCATGAGATGTTGTCACACAAGGATAATGACTGACAGAGGTTGCAGAGGGAGTCACCCAGCAGCCCTGTCCCTCAGGCGCCATATCCACTAACCATCTTAGGCTAGCTTCCGAAGATTCTCCGCAAACTAATAACTGCACAGGTGCTCTACTGGCTTAACGCAGCAACTTAGGCCCTGTGCACAGCAACACACAGCAGCCTTCAATTATAGCTACTGTGTGTAAAGGTTGCTGTGTGGGATCTAATTTCAACTGCCAAGGCGAGAGATACATAACCTGAGTAGGAGAGATAGTATAATCTACCCGTACCATGTCAAGCCAGCTTAGGACTAAAGCTCAACATAGCTAGTTATACAGGAGGTTAAAGTAGTCCGCTGTTGGCTCATGAATGCCATGTATCAATAAATCCCAAGTCACTTGAAACTAGCGCACTGCGAGGGCACGGGCATACGAAAAAGAATATTGAAATTGGGTCAACTAAACCAAATCCTGTTCCTCACTAAAACGCCATCGGCTAGGTTGCTAACCTTGATATCGTGATTCAGCCGGGGGGGAGCTGGCTGGCGTCAACGACCTCATCCGCCTCCTTGACGAGGGTGTCTTCACGTTCTTCGTGAAGAGGTGATCGGGGCAGGGCCATGAGACCAGTACGGGCTGACTCTAGGATGCCGAAAGGGGATATGAGTTTAAGGAATGAGTCTATACGGGATTGTTTGGCGGATCTGTTCTCACTGTTAGTCCGTTCAGATGATCAATGCAGGGCGGTCGACTATGCTTACACCTCGACGATGCAGCTATTAGTGCTGATGTCCAGGACTTTGCCACCAAATTGATGAGTAAAATAGGTGATAGACCTCAAGTGCTCATGCTTATGTCTCAATGCCTGGCTGTGCGCCAGCTTGCTGGGGTGGAAGTCCTTAGCCGCGTCTGAAAGGCTTTGGTCGTAGCCCTCGTGGGCAAAGTCAATCTCCTCACCAGCAGTGATCTCACGGTGGTGAGCGAGAAGCTCCTCAAAGTACTCGGGTCCGAGGATGTTGACCTTAGCGAGCAAAAGCTCACGCTGGACAAGAGGAGCGTTGGTGTAGTCCAGGACGGCCCAGACGGGGACAAGATCTTCCAATTGTCTTCGGGCCTGCTCGACAACACCGTCCTGGCCAGTAAGGACAATGGTCATTCGGGACAGGTCCTCGACCTCGGTATTGCATACAACCAGGGAGTCGATGTTGAAGCCACGGGCAGCCAGGATACCAGAGACCCGAGACAATACACCAGGCTCGTTCTGAACCAGACAGTTGAGGATGTGGCGTTTAGGGGGTGCCGATGAGGGAGTCGGAGTCTCGTAGAGGATGTTGGAAACGGCAGCCTGGGCGGACCAAGCCGGCGTGTTCTCGCTCACGGGCAGAGGAGCCGAGCGACGTCGAAGAGCCTTGTAGGCAATGGCAGACGTAGAGCTGCTGGAGGAGCTATATCGGATTGCTCCCAGGCGACTAGCGGGGGCTGCCCATCGCATCAAGGGCCGGAGAGAGGCCATCTTGTGTTCAATGGCAAGAGCGGTGAGTTCTCTGGCCAGACAAGATGCTTCTCAGGGGCAATTGAGGACGGCTATAAGGCGACAGGTCGTCGTAGGTGACTTTGTCGTGACTCAGATGGAGGATTGACAAAGGCCAAGCCGAGAAAATACGATGGAGCATCGACAGGCCCGAGACCGGAGGACCCTCGGCTGGAGATCACAAGCTAGGTACCTAACTCTACTACTCACGTAGCGGTTTGTCTCAAAGCGCGGGATTGATCAGAGAGTGGTTTTTTTTTTCTTTAGAATGTTGTGCTAGGTTATTCAATAGAGAACTTCCTAGGTTTCTAGTCAGTCGACTAAATAATTGATTTTCCATATTCCCATACATGACTTCGCTATCGCGACGCACGGGTAGAGAGACCTACTGGGGTGCAGACGGCTGGTGGGCGTGGCCAAGAATGGGCCGGAAAATCCTCAGGTCCGAAGAAGCTTCCTTGTCCCAAAATTTGGTGATTTTTAGATGGCCATCGCGACAGTTAAAGGATCGTAATTTCAGTCACCATGATACCGAGGAATGCCGCGGTGCGGCTTGGTGAGTCAATTGGACTTGGTCTTTCTCATAATACATGCTCATATACTCAGGCCGCCGCTCGTTGGCTTGTCCAGTCTCCAGATCCCTCCTACGACAACTTTCCATTGAAGCCAAGCCTACCGCTCCCAGCCTGGGTGAACCCCAATCACTCGCTGCTGGCGAGCAGTGGCAACTAGAACAGCCTGTTCCACAGAGACCGAGGGTTGTTTCGGCAGGAAGGAAGAAGCAGAAGGTCACGCAGAGCAATATTCTATCCCTAGCATCCGATTCGGCACACGAGCACAGGACCCCTTCTTGGACGAAACCTCACCCAACCCCGAACTCTGCCGTTCCAGTGACTCCGGCCGAACAATATACTGAATTTAGACGTATTCAAAAGAACACTCGAAGTCTAGGTTCCCGACTTGAAAGGCGTTATGTCCCGACCGAGCTGATCAACAAGCCCCCTGGACCCGAGGACGTGACACTGGAGCTATTGATGGCTTCTCAAACCCATATGGGACACGCCACTTCCCTCTGGAACCCAGCAAACTCTCGGTATATCTACGGTGTGCGACAAGGTATTCACATCATCTCCCTGGAGACGACGGCAGCGCATCTTCGACGAGCGGCCCGAGTGGTAGAAGAGGTTGCTTACCGTGGCGGTCTTATTCTCTTTGTCGGCACCCGAAAGGGTCAGATGGAGATTGTGACCAAGGCGGCAGAGCTTGCTGGGGCTTGCCACTTGTTCACCAAATGGACACCCGGAGGTATCACGAATCGAGATGTAATTCTCAACGCGAGAGAAATGAAGGTGGTGGACCAGTTTGACAAGGACATTGAGGGCTTCGATAGATACAGGGGCGTAGCCCGGCCTTTACTGCCTGACTTGGTCGTCTGCCTCAACCCGCTAGAGAACTACACCCTGCTATATGAGTGTGGTCTGAAGAGCATTCCCACAATCGGTGTCATTGATACCAATGCGGACCCCTCTTGGGTGACTTATACGATCCCCGCTAATGACGACAGGTATGTCTGAGTTTACTCGAACAGTGATTCATTTCAAGCTGACATTCCCTAGTCTTCGAGCAATGGCTGTTGTTGGCGGAGTACTCGGTCGAGCTGGCGAGGTTGGCAAGAACCGACGCCTTGCGGATGCGAACAAGGGCAGTGTTTCATGGCAAAACTCACAGGACCTTCAAAAGCATATGCTGAAGGAGACCAAAGCGGCCATCGCGGAGAGGAAAGCTGTCATGGGACGGCTGCAGTCAAACCTCGAGGGTTTCACCGAAGAGGAGCAGAACATTCTCAGAAGCCAGTACGAGGTCGAGGATCTAGAGATGAGCGAAGATGAGATGCTGAGCATGATGGGCCAAGCCTCAATTGCCACTCCTACAGCTTCTGCTGCCAAGACAGCCCCTCGAACGCGAGAGGATGTGGACGCTACTTTGGAAAGCACCGAGAAGGTAAGCTCCCCTCTGATCACCGGTCTGGCCAGCATCGAGGAGCAGCTCGCCGAGCTCAAGAAGACGGCTACGTCAATCGAGGCCGAAATGCAGCCCGCTCGAGATTGAAGGTGCTAGAAAGTAAGAGTGGTGGATAAAGCTTTGTACAACATGAGAGATGTATAATAAAATCCAGTTTGTGTAGAAAAGCTGTAGGTTCTTGTGGATATATTCTGTACCAAGGCTTCTCCAGCCATCAAGTCCAAGGAGAAGGCAAAATGTGTCGTGATTATCAGCCTCCATAGAGTGTCTTGGAATGTTCTCAATCAAGCCATCGCGACAGACCCATCAGAGGGGAAGATCACGAATGCCCTAACCCGGATAAACCATTCTCCCAGGGCTCTCAGCACGCCTCCAACCTCCACCGAAACGAACGGTCGCTCAAAGGACGTGGCTGGCCGAGGACGGACTCGCTCGCTCATGGCCCGTTGGTCTGTACTTCAAACTTCGCCCTGCGCATTTCCCCTCACCCAGCAGGACTTCTCACGCACGAACATTTCAGCACGATTGCATTCGCGCGCACTGCACACCGAGCGGACGACATTGTGCATGGTCACTGCCACTTGTGCACACCGAGAAGAGTCAAGGTACGCAAGTACATGCCGGTACCCTGGCGTGGGCGTCGGGGGCTGGCTTAGCCGCCGCCGTGCCACGATGGGTGGTGCGTTTTTTTTTCCCACGCAGATGGATGGAGGAGAGGATGGACAGGGATTGCCGTAGCTGGGAGCTCGGTGTGCAGGCATGAGGATGGATGGGAATGTGATTGGTTTTGCGTCTTGGGGTCGAGAGCAGTGACTGACGTGCATCATGGACAGCTCATCCTTTGTCCTTTCATCCAATCAATATCAATCCGCCCTCGACGACGACCCAGACCAGGCGTGTGTTGATCCTCCGTCAAGATGCCGGCCATCCTAGACGACCCGGCCAGCCCCACTATCCACCGAGTGTCGGGCGCGCCTCCGTACCCGGATCCGAATAACCCCGGCTTCCCGGTCGACATCGTACCCCGGCAGGTCACGCTCCGGGACCGACAGACCGTGGCCACCATCGTCCCCTTTGCGTCCCGCCACCAGGTCCCGGCGTCGCTGCTGGTCTACCTCAGCGACCAGCTCAACAAGGAGATTGAGGGCGGCGACACGTACCCCATGATGGACCCGTTCCCTGCCGACAACTTTGCCGCTTACTGGTTCCAGAACTTTGGTGCCATCATGCTGCTCGGGAACATCGCGAGCGCTGACGACGTGGCCGAGGGCAAGGATTGGTCCAAGGAGTGCCTCGGCAGCTTCTACATCAAGCCCAACTACCCCGGCCGCAGCAGCCACGTCTGCAACGCCGGCTTCCTCGTAACCGACGCCTCCCGCGGCCGCGGCGTCGGCCGCCTCATGGGCGAGTCGTACATCGACTGGGCCCCCCGTCTGGGCTACACCTACAGTGTCTTCAACCTCGTCTACGAGACCAATGTCGCCTCGTGCAAGATCTGGGACGCCCTGGGCTTCAAGCGCATCGGCCGCGTCAAGGGCTGCGGCAACCTCAAGAGCTACCCGGGTCAGCTCATAGACGCCATCATCTACGGCCGGGACTTGGTCCCCGGCGAAAGCGAGGAACTCGTGAGTGAAGAGCGTTTCGACAAGATCAAATACTATCTCAAGTACGGCAAATACCCGAACGGCGCTGACCGCGCCGAGAAAAGCAGGCTACGCAGCGCGGCGACGCACTATAAGCTCCTCGACGGCGACAAGCTGATGCTCAAGGACAAGGAGGTCATTTCGGACCCGGCGACGCAATTTGAGATAGCGAGGAGCGTTCACGTCCAGCAGCACGGGGGTATCAACAAGACGACGGCCACCATTGCCGAGAGGTACCATTGGAGTCGCATCAAGGAGACGGTGAGCGATGTGATTCGCAGTTGTAGCGACTGTAAGGAGCTGGGGAAGACACCGAATCCGGGGGGGGCGAGGAAGGGCGGCATCCTGGCGACTGGGAACGGAGGTGGAAGGGAGCATGGTGCTGCTGGGAGGATACTGGCGTTGCAGAACCCGACCATGATGCCCACCCTCTCGCAAGCGAGCCCGTCGCCAACTCCAAGCCCCTACGCCAATCCAGCCGACATCACCGTCGTCGCCCCCTCGCACACACTTCGTTCCTCGCCCGACCAGGGCCTTCATGGAGTCCGCCATAACCACCAGCACGATACACCACCTCATCACCACAATCCCATGCTCCAAGACGCGCCATCCCACCACGCCTCATCAGTTTACCAACCCATTGACCCCCAAATCATCAACCAATCTCCCTCGGATCATCAAATGATAACTTTCGACCAGTACCACTCCCCCGCAGATTTCCAGGCGTTGCTCAATGCGACGGAAGGAGAGAGCGACGTGGTGGACCGGGATTTGGAGATGCTGATCGAGCACCAGGACGACGATGTAGAAGTGCCGATGGGACAGGATGGAAGGGGCTTAGAGGGGAGGGAGTATGATGTTGGGTTTGAGGGAGCGGCAGGTTAGGAATGTGGATGGGGCGGGTAGTTCGAGGTGTTAGGGATTGGACGTTGAGCGTTGCAATATTTGGATGGCTCCAAGTGGGACCGTATTTGAAAAGACCTAAACTTATTAACTTGAGCATTGTCTTGCTTTCATCAGAGGGAGTGAATAGATCAGCATGATCAAATAAACATCAGCCCGGACGGATGGCTTTTGTTTTGGCCTCGCCCAAGTAATCGGCATTCCCGCTCCAGGCCTACGTAGATTGACAAGCGTGGATGAATTATCACCGGTCAGTTTTCTACAGGGCACAGTCATTGTAACAGCTCTATGCTGCCTTTCTTTTGGAGGCCATTCATCTCTAGAGGTCGAGTCAATCCAGGTATCATACAGATTCTCATACCCTCCTTTCCAACACCGTCCCTACGTCACGTCTTTTTTTCTTTACCTTCGAGGCATACCCCGTCCTCGTCCCCTCAATGCCCTCTGTGCCGCGCCGGGGGGCAGCTGCTGGCCAGGGGCCTGAGGCTTCTGGCTCTCCTCGTTCTGGATAGTCTCGTCAACGCTAAGGATCAGACAACTGGCCTCGGTGGCAGCCTGGATAGCGTTGATCTTGACCAGCGCAGGCTCCCATACGAAACGTTCCATCATGTCCGCGACGCCCTCTTGCTGGAAGTCGACACCCGCCCATGTTCGGCCCTTTCGGTGCTCCACACGGAGCTTGTTAAGGATGTCCGTGGCATCGAAGCCGGCGTTGTCGCATAGCTGTCGGGGAATAACCTCGAGAGCTTTAGCGAAGGACTTGATAATGGCTTGTTGCTTAGTGGGGATGTTCTTGTCAGCGAATCCGTGGAGGTAGGCAGACACCTCCATTTCGGCAGCGCCACCGCCACCGACAATGGTGTGGTTCTTGATTGCTCGCTTGACAATCATGATGGCATCGTGGAGCGATCGCTCTACCTCAGCAATGAACTGCTCAGCGCCACCACGGAGAACCAGGGTACAGGTCTTGGCTTCGGGGCAATCCTCAAAGAAGTTAAATCGCTCGCCGCCAATCTGGCGCTCCTCGAACTTGCCACAGGTTCCCAGATGCTCGTGGAGGATATCGGAACATGTTGACTGGGTAATGGCACCAGTCGCCTGCACCACGCGTTCCAGGTCTTCCGACGCAACTCTGCCGGCACAGAAGACGTCTCGGTCGGCGAAGTATTGGGTAGCCAAATCGCCGATGGGTAACTTGCTCAACACCACCTTAGCACCAGTCTTATAAACTGCCTCCAGCTTCTTGTAGATGATTTGCCATTCAGCATCAACAATAGCCTGGTATTCTGAAACCTGCTCGACTCGCACCTCGGCGTTGTCCTTCTCAGCCTTCAACTCCAACTCCACATTTAAGCAAACGATTTTGGGCTTGACGAAGGACTTTGGTTGTTGCTCGAAACCGGCATAGGAAAAGGTCTTCTTGAAGGCGACGCCGTTGATGAAGAGGGAGTCGGTCAACGAGCCACCGGGAATCTTCTTAATACCAATCAACTTCTCGTTCAGGTCGTCTTGGTCGAGGGACAGCACAGCGTCGACAACCACTGTCGTCTGTCAGTCAGCTCGAGAAGATCGAGGCGTGTATTGTTCCAGAGACTTACTTTTGGTGAAAAACGACGTGTTTCGCTTGATGAGCTTGCTGGTCATGGCAGTGGACGCCAACTTGGCCAGAGTTTCCCGTCGGTTGCCCTCCTCGGTGTTGACGGCAATTTCCTTGACCTTGTTAACAGCCATGGTTGAAGCTCTCCGTAGGCCCTTGATGATGACTTGCGAGCTAACTCCCTGCTCGACGTGTTCCTTGACCTCCTTCAGAATCTCGCCAGCGAGGACGACGACGGAGGTGGTACCGTCGCCAACTTCGGCGTCTTGCGATCGGGCAATGTCAACGAGAATTCGGGCTGCGGGGTGAACAATGTCCAAAAGCTATGCAAATTAGCATCCTCCAGCTCCGAACCACGCGGCATGGCGTTTGCGAACCTTCATAACGGTTGCCCCATCATTGGTAATCGTTTGTCTTCCGTTCTCATCCACCATCAACAAGTCACCTCCATAGGGTCCAAGGGTAGACCTGATGGTCGCCTGGACAGCCAAGCAAGCGTTGATATTGGAGACAACCTGCCCCTTGCCCTGGGAAGTGTCGGTTCCTGTGAGATCGCATCGTCAGTTGGAGGTTCGAGGGGTTGACGAGGCGGCGGTGGGGTAACGGACCTTCTTTGAGAACGATAATCGTCGGGGTCTGGCCTCCGAACGACATTTTGACGGCTTGTGGGACGTTTCGGCACCAGAGACACTCGAATAGGGGGCGTTTGTTGCGATTATTGAGCCCGGACAGGTAGTGGATGCGGTTGTCGTCGTTTCGAGACGGGAGCTGTCGAGCTTCCAAAAAATTGTGGCAGCCTCCTCACTCATGGGGGGTTGAATCGGTTGTGCACAGACCACCAGGCAGTCTCTCAAACATAAGGGTGTGTTAACCACCAAGATTCGTACCTGGTACTGTACCTCAGGCACCTAAGGCAGGTCACTGTCTGAAGGTGACGGTATCAATAAAAAAACCTTCAACTGGTCTGTTTTCTTTAAATACTACAACGACAATTATGTTCTCGACAATCCCGTCTACAAACTCGTCATCGTCGTGCACAAACTGTCAGAGAGTCTAACCATTAAAGCCCTAAGGGCTGTTTCTAACGCCAGACGAGCTCCAGGTTCGTGGAAATTCTCCTCAGTGTTCACTTCACGACTCTAAGTATCCCCAGGCTGCTTATCGGCTCTAGCTTCGTTATTGATGTAGCTTCGTTTCTCAAGAACCCGAACTTGCGGTCTCGGAGGACCGCCCGTCTCTGATGCCCATAAACCCTTCGCCAAGCACCCGCTGACGTATAAATTCTTCGCCAGGCAGGTCCCATTTACTTAAGTTTGAGCGCAGCATACCTCGTAGTTAACGATACAGTGCATGGTGAGCAACTTGACAAGATAAACAAGGATGTTAGGGCTATATAGAACCCACAACTCTCGACGTTCTGTTTAAGCTGTTTAAGATCTTATGAGCCTCGGAAGAAAATGCAATTACGCAATTACAACTACGATACTGGCTGAGCCTTGCCCTTACCAGGGGCAGCCTCAAACTTGGCCTTCCACGTCTCCTCTTGCTGGAAGATGGCGATGCATTCCATGGCGTTGGGCTGACCATGATCCGGATCTGCACCGCCCTCGAGTAATGCCTACTCCTATGTTAGCGACTCTCATTCGCATCCAGAATGAATCAGTGTACCTCTATTACGGCATCTTCTTTCTTGAACACGGCACCAGCCAAAGGGCTCTGACCCCTATCGTTGGTTCGGTTTGGATCAGCCCCGTGTTGAATCAATAGCTTGACCAAATCGGGGTGACCATGGTACGCGGCCAACATGAGCTGAGACAAGGCAGTGAGCTTCGTATCCCGTCACATCGAAAAAGCCACTTACCAGTGTATCGCCTTTCTCATTCGTCATGTTAGGCGGTAGCCCGGCTGGAAGAGCTTGTTGGAAGATGGCCATATCGCCCTTCCTAGCAGAATCGTACATCCGAGCTGCGAGTGCTAGGGCCTCGGGAGGCAGCGAGCTTGACGAAGCCAGGCCGCTGCCGGCTCCTAAGGAAGAATTGCTCATGTGTGGAGAGATCTGAGGAACAAAAGACAAAGCAATTGGAGGGAGTGTATTCAACGCGGAGATGTTGTCAAAATACTAAACGCTGACGTGAATGACGCGAAACTCCATGGTCCAAGTCAATGAGGGGCAGCTTGCAGCCGGGGCGGGTCCCATGTCAGATGCCGTTCAACAACACCCCTGCTCTATCGAATTGTTTCTCATGATGCAGTTCCAGTGTTAGACGTGAAATAAAAAAGATATAGCACATTGGTATTATAGGTAGGGGACTTAGTGTCGAAGATCAGCTTCTGTCTCCACTGTCTGTGTTTCCGATAGGTACCCTGTATAGTATCGAAATACAAACCACCTCGCACCCGATTAAAACCAAGAGAATCGACATCCGTAAGTACAATTTCGCCCACCATCCATCATCCATCATCCATATTCCACCACCCTCGTCATCATCATCATCATCATCATCATCATCATCACCACAAGACACTCATTGTACAATAGCCGTTAATTCTCGCGTCTCGTTCCTCGTCTATCTTCCTCAGTCGAGGCTTCATCAGAGATAGCTGACGACCTACCCTTGACAGTCACCATTTCGCCTCCCTTGATCAACCATGGTGGAAGTCTGTAATTCCATCCCCCTCGCCCGTATCGGGCTCATTGGGAATAGGCGGGTCAGGCTTTGGTGTTTCAGGCCGATGGGTGACGGGCGTGAATAGCAAGATTGGGTTCAGGTCCATGATCGATTCTGTGGGCGTGTGGATGAATGGGGGTTTGATTACAAGTATGTGAGAGGTAAGAGCGAAACGCGTTGCAGCCGTGGTGAAAGTTATACGATTTTGGTGGTGAGGGGCGAGTTACGTCAGGGCCCTTGAAGCGAGTTCACGGCGAGGCGAGATGGTCCACTGCTTGTGATTTGGACGCGGATCAGGTGATTCCGATGTTTTACGAGGTCATCAGGGTTCTTCTCATCGTGTGATGAAGATGGACAAGCATCACTGGGAAATGTCGTGTTGTCGACATTCACCTGACGCTCATCCTTTCTTTGTTTGCTTTTTCTTACGAGCCGTGCTGCGTGACTCTTCCAGCCGTGCTTCCTTCGAAGGAGTGCAGCAGAGCGCTAGGAATTTGACTATCGACATCTAGAGATCCTTGTGCATTAGAGTTAGGCTAGTGTCGATAGTTAGTAGCTCAGCTCCAAGGTTGATCAACAGCAGGGAATGGATTTAGGTGCTGGCTTCGGCCCATGCCCTACGATATCAAAACAGGGGCGAACCAGTTGCCGGGCTTGCTCAACAGTCATCCTAGTACCGATACCTACCCTAGAGCAGCACACTGCGACCCCAGCTTCGACGGCTGCAGTCACATTGGCGTGTCGTTATCAGCTGTATCATCCGGATTCTAAGAAAGAGAAAGGGAAATCGACTTACTTATATAACTGCCTCTAAGTAACATGTGAAATCCCTGCAGCCTGCGTGAGTCGAAGGGTCGGTAAGCCAAGATGCGGAGGTCTCCGCCCCCAGGTTCGCATTGCGGCAAGAACAGATGCGTTTGTACTATAGCCGGGCGATCGGGTTGTGAAATATGAGATGATAGTAACAGTGCATGCTGCCGTGCTTAACTTCTCGATCCCACGCATGCATCACATCTCCAAGAGGAAGTGATCCCCCCTAGAGCTACATTTACCACCATGATACCGACTGTAGCATTTGTTGTAGAGGATGGGGCTCTACCGGGCTCGGTAGGGAAAAGAGTTAACTGGCGGCTGAATTGATCTTTAGCTTGGCATTCTGCCCTACAGGCATTGGTCTGGCCCTCTCTCTCCCTCGGCCCTGGAACGCGTGGCATGGCGACAGGCTCGGGACGTTTCTGGGATCTTCGTCAGAGCTCCATCGAGATGGCGGCGGGGTTTCCAGAGAGACGCTTGGAATGGCGGGTCATGGCCATCTAAGCTAAGAAAGCATCATGACGCCTTGCGTGTGTCAAGTGGGGGAACACAATTGGATATTGCACACGTAGAAGTCGTGAAAGCATTGCTGATGGCCGGGGTAGGGAGGGTGTGCTGCAATGAATTGGAGATGGGAGAGTACCTGAACAATCTAGCCGATCATAGCCCTGTGAGAAGTACACCACTATCTGACGGATCGATGACAACGGGCAATCTTCAGCGGGCGGGTTTCATCCCCACCACCGTATCCGTCCAAGCCGGCAGGCGCCATGATGAACGCACCGAGCCAAGTTTCCCATCCCTGTCTGTCCGATACTTGACCAGTCTTCGACCAACACTCCGGCCTTGTCCAGCGCAATTGGAACAACCCATCCCGCTTCCATCCGGCCAACCAAGGTGGTTCCCCTCCGCCTATGGCTCGGTCTGCCGGTCCCCGGGGAGTGGGCTAACATTGACTTTCCTTGATCAATGATGCTCCATGATGCCTCACTGAGCACAATCAGACCACCCCTTTGGCTGCGTCGAGGAATTTCACCATCCTTGTCTTTCACGGCCCTATTGTCCGCCCCATACCAGGTCAAAATGTGATATCATTTTCTTCTCCGCGCCCTGGTCCTCCTCATCGTTGGCCGTTCGTGGATTCTATCTCACTACCCCACGTCACCCTGGTCGACCTCAAACCGAGCCCAACAACTAGCACCTTTGCTATGGCCATAACAAAAAACAGACCCATAGCTATTACTGATTTGACCTGATCTGATCTGACGTTCTGCGTCTTTTGCGTCTTCCAAATTCGGTTGTCACAAGAATTGCAAGACACAGGGCTCCATACCGCAATCAGGCCCCCATTACTTCATGCACTCCTCCTGTTCCTGCAGCTGGTTGGATCACTTCCTATCCCATCCCGACCGATCCGTATAAGAACCTGCCAACTTCAAAACGCTTTTTTCTTTCGTACTTCCTTATTTCATCTTCTATTTTATCCGTCTCGCAGAAGTTCGAAACAAACCCGTTGCCTCTCATCTCTACCCACAATGGCCGAAGTCGAGTCCATCCGGCCATTTGGCACTGCCCGCTCCACCATCAAGGACAAGCCGCTCTCCAAGGACGAGATTGAGGCCTACAATGACTTCTTCAAGGCCAGCTGCTATTTGGCGCTGGGCATGATCTATCTCAAGGAGAACCCCCTTTTGAGAGAGCCCCTCAAAGCCGAACACCTCAAGAGCAGATTACTGGGCCACTTTGGATCTGCGCCGGGCCAAATATTCACATATATGCACTTCAACCGCCTAATCAAGAAGTACGATCTCGACTCGATTTTCGTTTCCGGTCCAGGTCACGGCGCCCCCGGTGTTCTATCCCAGTCTTTTCTCGAGGGCGTATACACCGAGGTCTACCCGGACAAGTCCCCAGACCTGGAAGGTCTTCAGAGGTTCTTCAAGAGCTTTTCGTTCCCCGGTGGAATTGGCTCTCACGCCACCCCCGAAACCCCAGGATCACTGCATGAAGGTGGCGAGCTTGGCTACTCTATCTCGCACGCTTTCGGGACTGTTTTCGACCACCCTAACCTGATCGCCCTGACCATGGTCGGTGATGGTGAGGCTGAAACTGGCCCCCTCGCGACCTCTTGGCACAGCAATAAGTTCCTGAACCCCATTGTGGATGGAGCCGTCCTTCCTGTTCTCCATCTGAACGGCTACAAGATCAACAACCCGACTGTCCTTGCCCGAATCACACATAAGGAGTTGGAAAACCTCTTCCTTGGATATGGCTGGCAGCCATACTTTGTCGAGGGCGATGACGTTGAGACTATGCACCAGGCCATGGCTGGTACTCTTGAGCATTGCGTCTCCGAGATTCGCAAATTCCAGAAGCAAGCTCGCGATAGCGGCGAGGCATTCCGACCCATGTGGCCTATGATCGTCCTCCGAAGTCCAAAGGGCTGGACTGGTCCTCGCAAGATTGACAACAACTATCTGGCTGGTTTCTGGCGCGCTCACCAAGTCCCTATCACAGACCCTGCTACGAACCCCGAGCACCTCAAGATTCTCGAGGAGTGGATGCGCGGTTACGAACCGGATCGATTGTTTGATGAAGAAGGCAGGCCAATCCCATCCCTTCGCGCCCTCTGCCCAGAGGGCAATCGCCGCATGAGCGCCAATCCCGTTTCCAATGGTGGTCAGCTGCGGAAGCCTCTGAAAATACCTAGCTTCAAGGACTACGCTATCAAGGTTGATGAACCGGGAGCCGTCATGAGCGGTAGCATGGCAAACATGGCAATTTTTCTGAGGGACATCATTGCGGCAAATCAGACAAACTTCCGACTCTTTGGTCCCGATGAAACGGAGTCTAATAAGCTGAGCGGTGTGTACGAGGCTGGTAAGAAAGTCTGGATGGGAGAGTACTTTGAAGAGGATGAGAACGGCGGCAACCTCGCAAAGGCAGGCCGGGTTATGGAAATGCTTTCTGAGCACACATGCGAGGGTTGGCTCGAGGGTTACATCTTGAGTGGTCGTCATGGTCTCCTGAACAGCTACGAACCTTTTATTCATGTTATTGACTCCATGGTCAATCAGGTATGTCTATCCCTCGCGACATCTTATTGCAGAAGACTAAACGAGCGTAGCACTGTAAGTGGATTGAGAAGTGCTTGGAGGTTGAGTGGCGCGTCAAAGTTGCTTCTCTTAACATCCTCTTGACGGCCGTTGTTTGGCGTCAGGATCACAACGGCTTCACTCACCAAGATCCCGGTTTCCTTGATGTTGTCGCGAACAAGAGTCCCGAGGTCGTTCGTATCTATCTTCCTCCCGACGGAAACTGCTTACTCTCTGGTACGTCTGCTGTCTCGATGTCTGATCTCATTCAACATGCTAACACGACGCAGTCATGGATCACTGCCTTCGATCCGCCAACTACGTCAATGTTGTGGTGGCTGACAAACAGGAACATCTTCAGTACCTCAGCATGGACGCTGCTGTCGAGCATTGCACGAAGGGTATCGGCATCTGGCCGCAGTTCAGCACCGACACTGGCCAAGACCCCGACCTGGTCATGGCTTCGTGCGGCGACATTAGCACTCAGGAGTCGCTTGCTGCCATCGATCTCCTCCTGCAGCATTTCCCCGAGCTCAAGATTCGCTGCGTCAATTGTGTGGATCTCTTCAAGCTCATCCATCCCAGCAGCCACCCACATGGCCTGAACGACAGCGAGTGGGTTAGCCTCTTCACAGAGGACACACCCGTCATCTTCAACTTCCACAGCTACCCTTGGATGGTACATCGTCTGACCTACAAGCGTCCCGGGAGTCGGAATCTACACGTCCGTGGATACAAGGAGAAGGGAAACATCGACACCCCTCTTGAGCTGGCGATTCGCAACAACACTGACCGGTTCAGCCTCGCCATGGATGCTATTGACTGGATGCCTAAGCTTCGTAACCGCGGCGCTGCTGCGAGACAGGCACTACTAAATGCGCAAATCAATGCTAGGAACGAGTCATTTGAGACGGGCATGGATCCTCCGTCCCTGAAAGACTGGGTTTGGAAGAGGGAGGGGATATGGAATAAGGTTGCGGGTAGTCTGGTGTCTCGTTGAAGAAAAGTCAAGAATCTACCTCGTCAACGCTGCAAGATATCGTGGCTGGGAGATTTTGAGGATGGACAGGTAAATGCGAAATGGGGTTGAGATTTAGTAGAGGTTGGGGGGTGGGGGGGGCTGTGAAAGAATAACAATCATTAGTACCCAGTTGCCAATGTCTGGCTCTCACGTTATCCGGAAAAGGAACGCCAATTGAACGAACATCCTTGGCATTTTCTGAATAGCTCCAGAGAAATAGTAAAAGCACAAATCAATGCTTTGGTCGGCGAAATGTTCGGTGGATAAGCCGAGTTCGCAGTTCGGACGCCGGCTTCCGTGAGCCTTTTGACTATAAGCTGTGCCGAATCACCTCTTGCCATTTCATAGCTTGAGCCTCGACTTTACACCATCCGCAATCATTCTCACTAGACACAGACAAATAGTTCTTTAAGAGTGAATGGATGTTTCTCCTGTATATATTCTATATGATTTCCGCTTCTATGCCGTGTCATGGTCCTCTGGACCTGCCTCATGCTGGTGAATATGGGTATAAATCCCCCTGGTATTGCAAGGTATATTCCCCTCATTGATTCGTTTCCTTGTTTTGTGATTTACAACTGTGTTCTTTTTCGCCTTCGTTCTCGCACTTGATCCTTTAATTCGTTCATATCTTTACAGGCTTGAATCCAGCTTGGATATATCGCGCCACACAGATGAAGAGGGCGCCGGTCAACAATGAGCATCCACAGAACAACTGCAATCCCAGATAGGAACCATTCTGTGCCGTCACAATGGCACCGCCGATGGGACTGCCGGTAAGGGCGCCAAAGGACTGGACGGCAAAGGCTAGACCGACTCGAGTACCGATCTGACGAATGTCCGAGATCTGGGCGACGAGTGTGGGTGCCAGGCTGATATAACCACCGGAGGAGAAGCCGAACATGACGGAGAAGACGACGATGCCGGCCGTCGACTTGACTGGGATCCAGACAGCGAGGCAGAAGATGGCGGATATGAACATGATGAAAATCATGACGTTAAAGCGGCCAATTTTATCGGCGATGATTCCAGGGACGATACGTCCAACAATGCTCACGGCGTTCAGAATAGGGAGGAGATATGGGATCAGCGTCGCCGACATGCCCGCTGCCTGAGCTTGGAGGATGACATAGTTGAAAGGAAGGAACATGCCCCAGAAGAAAAAGAAGAACCCCGCGACGGAAATGGCCATGCGAGGGTCTCGAAGACCACTGATGTAGTCTTTGAACACAAAGGGTTTGGGCCGGGGCGGAAGCCGTGACTTGACGGTCAAGCAGGTAATGCCAAGGAGGACGAGGAACATAAAGGCCACGGTGCGCATCATCCACGGAAACCCAACCCTTGCGATCATCTTATCCATCATGATGGGTAGAACAACGCCCCCAAGAGAGGACCCGGAGGCCATGATGCCGAAGGCGGCAGCTCGGCGTTTGAAGAACCACGTCACCAAGGAGGACATGCAGGCGTTGAAGACAGCGCTGGATCCGATTGCGGCGACGATTGATTGCGAGAGGAAGATTTGATAATAGTCGGTTGAAAGGGAGACCATCATGAGACCGAAGACGTATGAAATGGTACCGATCCAAAGGAGCCACTTGGGGCCATAGTTGTCGAAGACATATCCGAATACCGTACCGCAGAACACCATGAAGAAGACCTCGACCGATAAGATCCAGCTCACGGTCGACGAATCGTAGTTTCTCAACGGTCCGGAAACATAGTATGTTTGGAACACGCCCACACAATTCACAAGCCCGAAGGTGCAGAACAGTCCACACCAGGCGCCAAACACGACCAGCCAAGCCTCCCTTCCACCATCCGGGAAATCGGCCGGAGCCATGCCCGGGGGCGGCCCCGGAGGTCCCTGTGGCTTCTCCACCGGAGGCTCCGCGCCGCCCTTCTCTAGATCGGCTTCGACAACATTCGCTGGAGGCGGGTGGATGTTGGCCTCAGTTTCCTTGTTCTGAGAAGGGATGCGGTTGATGGAGCTGTGTCGCGAAAGGTTACTCTTCTGGGGCCCTGCTGTTAGGGCGACGGTAGGTTTCTCATGCATCGTATCGGACGACGAAGATGTTGTTGAACGTGCCATTTTGGGAGACTGGGCGAGGTTTGGAAAACCTGAATTGGGGAGGATTCGGCTTGATAGGATGCTTGGGGAGGCGAAGAGAGGATCAAGTGCGAAGGAGCGATATGCAACGCCAACTTCTGCCACTTGGGGCTGTATACGGTGTTTACTGTATGGGGGTCAAAACAAGTAACAAGGATGAGACAGACTCATGGAAAATTCGAAGAAGGATATTGAGCAAGGGAGATGGGTGGAAGCTCGATGACGATATTCTACGCCATTGGGAATTAGGTGCAGGTGGCTGAATATATACCGCCCTAGATTTCAAACACCCTAGTAGGACTGCTCGCCATCTCGCGACTTTCAGGAAAAAGGAAATTGTACCAGACTCGTCACATTGATCATCAACCAGCATCTCCCATGTGGGCTAGCTCGGAGGCGGTTGTACGGATATTCACCCGGCTCGGCCTCCGATCCAAGGAAATAAAGCTTGTTCCGCGGTTTATTCCTGGATGATAAAAGGCCGAGGATCCAGGGATCAGTGAGGGGATGGAGGGGGCCAGATGGTTGGTTGGCTGGCTGGATACTGGCTGGGCTGATTCTAGGCTGGGGACGGGTAGTGTCGATCGCGGTGAAATAAATGGATTGGGATGGATCTCGAAGTCGAAGAGGGCTCGAGCTCACGATGGATCACCTGTATGGGATGGAGATGGTGAAGAAGTTGACGAAACCATGAGGCAGTTCCCCGCCCCGTATACGCGGCGAGCGAGCCAGAGCATTGTTGTGTTTATTACTTGACCTTCTCGCTGGCCTTCACCCTCACTTCATTCCTCACCTCGCATCTCTCCCAAACATTTTTATCCCCATACTCTCCCCCATACGAGTCGATGTGATTCGTCGCTAAGCGCGACCCCGGCCCGAGAACCACAGGGTCGGTTCGAGCTAGCACAGCGGGAATGGACATTGCTCAATCTCTCGGGACTAATGGCTAAGCACGAAAGCCGAAGCCTTTCCCCTTTGGGACCGGCCAATTCAGCGTTCGGCATTGCTCGCCTTATCATGAAGCCTTTATCGCCGCGCTGGGAAATCGCTGAGGGCGCCTAAATGGGGTGGTGCTCGTGGTCTCGAAGCCGTTTCAATGGGGGGTTGCTTACCAAGCTGAGACGCCATGTGGGATGCGTGCCGTAACCGTTGTGACTCCGGGGAGAAACAGGACGTGCTGGCCGCTCGGGTCCGAGGTTTGGGGGAGCTGTGCTGAGGTTATCTGCATCGTACTGTGTTGGCCGATTTCATCACGACCGAAAGCAAAGGTGCCCAGACAGGCTGAATGCCTTGCACACCTTCTGGGTTGAGAGTGTGGCTAGCCTTGTGAGTCACGGGGTGTCTTGTTCCCCGTTCCTTGATCTCGAATCTATCACGGTAGGATGCATCGATGCAGCTTCAAGGACCCCATGTTGTTGCACTTGTACTGGGTCCCTGAAATAGATCACCAGTGAGTGCGAGCATGTTGCATTCGTATACCTCTCGCGATATCATTGGATGTTCTTACAAAAACAGCTCTGTCTATGGTGTTACAGAGCCGGAGTTAGTTACTCTCTCATCCTCCCATCTTCGGGGCTAAGTAGCCCTACTCGGCCGACAGACCCCCTCATCTGATAAACTCCTTGAGATCCTTCGAGTCAAAAAACTCCGCCTTTCCATCCTTTTCGGCGTGTGCTACTTGGATCGGCCTTGGTGCAATTTCACTCTCGCTCACGGCTACAGGGCCAGCCCCCACTGCAGCTATCTCCTTGGGCTTGCCAGCCGGCTTTAAAGCCTTTGCGAGAGCTCCGGCTGGGGCATCCGCAATCTCGTTGACCTGTTCAATGGTCAAAACATCGGCGACACGCACACTCCGGCTGGACATGAGGATGGTAATCGGTCCATGAAATTGGAGGAACAAGCGATCACCCCAGATGGTGCGGCGAGTTGTTGTTCGCAGACTTCGTAGAGCGCGAGCAAGATATCTATAGACCTGAGACTCGCGAACAGTCTTGACGAAGCCATACTCGGGGATCCATCTTGAGAGGGAGGGAACCTGAAGGCGCAGACTTGAGCTCTTGAAGCGGAAGGGCTGAGGGGCGTTCCGCGAGACGGAGTAGGCTACCACGCTGCCTGGGTGAGCGACGAACTCCTCACCCTCTGCAAGCGTGAGTTGGTAAATTTGGCCCGGCGCAGACAGAGCTGCCAATCCGCGACCGGCGAGATGCGTACTGCCCCAGTGCGCGAGCGATAGTCGGTGTTGAATCCTCGCTGAAACAGAGAGTGTATGTCCTGTCCAGGCAAGCAATGCATTTCTTTGTGGAATCATCCAGTCGGTCGTGCCATCGAGATGGAGCACCGAGAATGTAGTCGTCGGAGACTTGGTCGATATTAGGGCCGTGACCGGTGTCGTAGCGGATATCCGCTGGTATAGAAATGGGACTCCGAGGAAGGCTCGTGCAAGTGGGTTCAGGACCGACAACGTCGATTGGGCCTGGAGATGATTAGGACAGTTGTTTGCGGACTGAAAACTCTGATGCCTACGTTGTCGGGCTTCCCAGCGACGCCAACCAATGTTCCCCTCCTCGTATACAGTTTCTGAGAGGGTGAAAGTGTGACGGACAACAGTGAGTATGGCGCTCCAAGAACTTCAAACCGGGCATCTAAGAAACTGGAAGTCAGCTTCAACAATCCACCGCAGCGCAATTGACGGCGCAAACATACCAGCAGGATCTCTCGTCGTCTCAGCGGGAGCTCCAAAAGCATCCCCTCTGACCCTCGGCGTCTCAGTGCTTGGCGTAGCGCTGATCTGAATCGCCCTGCATTGTCGACAGATATAAGACTGCGTCGGTCGAAGTCGCAAGCCTCGCGCCGTGGTCAACAGTTGCGACTGGCCTCGCATTGCGTTGAAATCGAAGCTCTCAGCGAGCTTACAGGAGGCGGGTGGATGGCAGTAGCTGAGACGTTGCACCGAAACGCGCCAAAAAATCGGAATGGTTCAAGCGGGCGGCTTTTCCCGCGGCTAGACGTCACCGTCTCACGTGCCCGTTGCTGGGACGACGGTTTTGTGTAATTCCCTACTAGCGCACCACCACCATCCTTGAGTATAGCAAGACTACCGTCAAACCACTATTATCTCAATGAATCGGTAGGCTGTGACGTCTCTACTACGTGTCTCCGCCAAACCTGAAGCTTCCTCGTCCTATCCCTTCTCGTTCTTTGACCCTCCTTTCTGTACGGTAACCATGTCTGTCCGGGTTGTCGCGCGAATACGACCTCTTCTTGAGAAGGAATTGGACAAGGACATCATCGTCCGGGCCGATAGCATCGATGCTGATAAGCCTGCCACGACTGTCAAGATTCCCAATCCTAAGAACGAAGCCGAGGAGTTTTCGTTTGCCTTCAATGGCGTGTACGACCGATCGACAACCCAAGAGCAATTATTTTCATCAGAAGGTGCGAGGCTTTGAGATGCAATTCGAGACGCTGTGTGTTGACCTGAGTAGTGGCCCCGCATGTCAAGTCGCTGTTCCAAGGCTTGGACGTGACACTCTTCGCCTATGGCGTTACCGGGACGGGCAAGACACATACGATGCGAGGCGGACTGAAGCTGGCGGACCGTGGGGTGATTCCTCGACTGCTCAGCAACGTGTTCCGAAGAGGCAAGAAGATCATGAAGGATAGCCAGGGAGAGACGACGGTGCAGGTCACCTTGTCGTACTACGAGATCTACAATGACAAGGTCTACGATTTACTCGAGCCCCCGGAGAAGAGGACGCCGACGGGATTGCCTTTAAGAGCCGAGGCCAATGGCAGGACGGTCGTTTGCGGCTTATCGGAGCGATCGTGCGATGATCTAAAGGACTTTGAGAAGATGTACATTGAGGCGAACAACAATCGCGTCACGGCCGCTACGAAGCTCAACGCTCACAGCAGCCGAAGCCATGCCATCCTCCGAGTCAAGCTGACGCAGACCACGGGGGATATGGTTCGAGAGAGCACCGCGTCCGCTATCGATCTTGCCGGATCTGAGGATAATCGTCGGACGGATAACGGTAAGGAGAGATTGGTGGAGTCGGCAGCCATCAACAAGAGTCTGTTTGTGTTGAGCCAATGCATCGATGCCATCTCCCGGGGCGACAAGAGGATACCATATCGCGAGTCGAAGATGACACGCATCTTATCTTTAGGCCAGAACAACGGCATCACTGTCATGATTTTAAATCTCTCCCCGTTGAGGAGTTACCATCTTGACACCCTCAGCAGCCTCAACGTTAGTTCCCGAGCGAAGCGAATTGAGGTTCGGGAGATTGAGAACGAGATCGTCTTCAAGCAAGTGCCTAGGACGAACTCGGCAGTTGGCGGCTCGAACATGCACCGCCAACCTCTGCGTCCTCTCCAAAACGCCCATAACGTGCATAATGGCAACACGGTACCCAAAGCAGCAGATGCGAACAAGCCCGTAAAGGCGTTCAGCGTGTACACTGACAAGTCAAAACCCGCACTTGCTGCAAGACCTATTGCCAACTCTAGCATGACCCGTCGGACAAACCCTACGACGACCAAGAGATCCTCTGAGAACGACCAGATGGCTCGGCCGTCAAAGATTTCGAAACCTCCTGCTGTCGCGTCCGTAACGGTGTCTGCGGCCCTGATTGAGGCCATGGTCGAGAAGAAGGTCAGCGAAATACTCGCAGCTCGGATAGTAGCCGAGAAAGAAATCCAGCCGCAACCTGTTGCTGGTCAGCCTGACATCAGTGAGGCCGTGCAACGGCGGTTGGAGGCTCTAGAGCGACGCATTGATAGCGATGAATGGCGGGAGGACGCTAAGTCCGACGGGTTGAGGTTTTTGCTTGCTGCTCGGCAACACAAAGAGCGTGGCGAGGACGCGGCGGCGCTGAAGCTCTACGAGATGGCCCTCCCTTTCTTTCCGGGGCAGGCCAAGTTGCTGGGCAAGATTGAGAGGTTGCGGACGCGCTTGAACGGCTCTGAACCTACGGTTTCGGGATATCATGAAGACGTCAAGGCCGAGAAGAAACGAAAGCCGGGTCACGACAATGAAGGCGGTGACTATCGCGCCGCCGAAGCCGACATCGACGAAGATTCCTACATGGAAGCTCCCAAACCCAAAGCTCGGAAGCTCAAAGTCAAGTCCACTCCCAAATCTATCCTCCCCGAAGACGAAGGCCCTGCATCCCCGCGCACACAGCAACTCCTCAGCATCATCAACTCGCGTGACCTGGAGCAGATTCGCAGCCTGGTGGGTTTCGGGGCGAAGAAGGCGCGTGACTTGGTTGACTATCTAGAGTTGGTGAGCGAGGAGGATGGAGGCAGCATTGAGAGTCTGGCGCAGCTGAGGACGGTGCCAGGGATGGGGAGCCGGACGGTTGAGAGAGCATATAGCGGGTTGGTGGTTTGATGACGTTGCGGGAGTACACAGTCTTTAGTTCCTTTGTTGCATAGGATAGTAGGCTGGGCGTTATGGAGTTGAGCGGTTGTGGCTGGTTGGTTGGGTTGCATGGGTGGTGTTTTGTTTACGATGTCTATGAACTATCCTTAGTATCAATACATCAGTTCTAAGTTCTGTCGAAAGTGAGTCGATATGTGTAGCCGCTTTGGATGGCAAATGTTGGAGAACAAAGCGTCGAGACATCTATATGTCGACTGCTCGTGTATCCAATCTCGAGGATCTACTTGGTCACTAATTTCTTCCTTTTGCCTCTCCTGCTTCTTTTTATCTTTGTTTGTCCCTTCCCTTTCCTTTACTTTTTTTTTGCTTCTTCTCTTTGTTCACTTCCACCCTGGTCTTTTCCGCGATTTGTTGAAGCCTGAAGAGTCTGGCCGTACCTTATAACGCTAATACCATCTAAGTTCTTGGCTTGATGAACAGCTATTGAATTTCTCAACGAACAGGGGGACAAAGAATGCTTGGAGGTAAGACAAATCTTTCGGACGGCCAAAGCTTGGTGCAAAGAGAACACGAGCGCCGGTACCTACACAGATATTGGACGAGAGGACAAGACAAACGAAGGAGCGGCAACAGGCTGTCGTACAAGAGCTCGGCAATCAGGTGAGGGCCTTGGTTGATTGAGAAGATGGGGGACGTTGAATGGAACCGAGAGGATTCGAATTATGGGGCGAATGCTATGACAGACTATCATCACGTCTTTCTTCCGGGTCGTTCATCAGGGGCTTTGTTATCAGGATGGGTCGTTGTAGCTCTGCGCGTGATGGTATACGCCCTGGGCGCCATTGCGAAGAGTGTCTGGACTATTTTGAGCGTTCTTCCGGTGCTCAAAATGATCAGACAAGGTGTGACCTAGTTGGCGTTTGAACAGATGCAAAGTTGATTGCAGGAAAAATGTTGCTGCCTTTTTGGTGGATGAAACAGAAAATGCTCCAGATGACATCTTCAGTCCCTTGACCCGGATCTGCGGCGTTCCTCAGTGAAGATTCCAGGTCAAACAAGTCGAAACGAACAGTTCTATGCTTCCACGGCGGTATAGTGGCCACGAAACACCCGATGAATCACGCCTTGACCCTCTCGTATCGTCGGACGTTAGGGAGTTATTGGCAGCGAGGAGGAGTTGACGAGGGGCTGCTTAGGCGCTGTAGATGACGCGGATATTACGGTCAAGCTGGTATTCACTGGCATGTTGTTTGAGAGACGAGAGGGATGCCGCTAGGCTATAATGTGTACGTTGAGAGGAGAGAGAGAGGGTGTGTGTGTGTCTGGATGGATAACCTAAGACGTATTCACTCCTCCCAAAACCTCGTGCCCAAGGTCAATAGACACGGACGGCACAACCTCGGTTTCCTCCCCTATGATACCGTACCCCAATGTCTCACAATCCCACAATCTGACAATCGTCAATGCACCCCCGATTCCTTTTGCAGGTGGAAGTGAGACCTGGCCAACGGCTCAAACCAACCGGTCTCATGACACACTCACACATACACACACCCTACTCGACCTAGAGCCCCATACAGGCTATAGTTACGTGGGCGTCGAAGCGGAACACAAAAAAAAGAAGGAAAAGTAAAAAGTGGAAATGGACATAAAAAATAAAAATAAAAATAAAAGTAAAAAAATAAAAACCTCTTTCGTCTCGCGCAAAGATGGAGGGGGGAGTGAGTACGGGGAGAGTTTGGATCGGCGTGCGGCTCGGCGGGAGGCATGAACTCTCTCCTCTCCCGGGCGGTTGTTCAGCGACGGTTGGATACGAAGATTCCATAGACGAAACGGCTTCTACGTCATCGTTTCAGGCGCCGTTAGAGTTCCCGTGGTGACTGGGCAAAGACGGCCATGAAGAGGTTTCACGACTTGCATTATTCAATCGTTCAATTGTCTTGCGGACCGTCTTGGCTGAAGTCGCCGCGATGGTCTATGGGCATATGGGCTATGTACGAGGGCGAGGCCCGAACAGCGTTTCGGCCGTTGAAGATGGATAGAAAAGGAAAGTCATAAACTAATGTGAAAGCGCGTGAACCGCTGAGAAATTATTTTCGTAGCGCGGCCAACGGCACGCGCGTGTCCAAGTATGTATGTACATGGCGGCTCCTCATCCTAGGGCTCTCCGGCCGACCTTCTTCCCCAAAGCAGTGTTGTATATGCCAAGGTCATGGGGAGAAGTAGCAACAAGGATTCCCAATGAACCGTTAGAATGACCGATTCCCGGCCATGCGTAGCTGCAAAATTCGTAACCAACAAGTCTGAATGATATTCGTCTCATGCTGCGCGCCAACGCCCCTCATGCCTGCAACCAGGCCGTCACGCCGAATGCGTTAAATCGTACACTCGCCCCGCTCCACCTTCGGCGAGTGGTCGTCTATCGCATCATGCTGTTTCGTCGCTCTTCGATCCGGGGCATCTCCCTCGTGTTAAAACCTCCTCCGAAGCCGGGCATGGAGCTAAAGCGGTTCAGTCGCTTGCGCTGTTGTTGTGACTGCTCGGGCTGGGGGCTGGGGGCAAACTCGTGCGTGTCCAGCGGGCTAGGTGAAGGAATGGAGGGTGTGGTGACACTGGCCTTGTCGCCGTGCAGGGCATCGACATGACGGGTGGATGAGGAGGACGAGGACCCGGTGCTGTTGGGGGTCTGGTAGACGTACTCGCCATCCACGTAGACGGCGTTGGAGACGAAGGTGGAGCGACGATGGCGGCGGCGAGTGTATCGTTGCTCAAGGCGGAAGATCTCCAGCTTGGCCTGGATCTTGTCCATAAGACTCTTGCCCATGTTTGCGGTTGAGTGGGTGATGGGATGCTTCGTGGGCGAAGGTTTGGATAGTAAGACTTGGAATAAAAAAGTCTACAAGGTAGAACCTCTGGAACTGGATGGAAACTGTCTTTGTTGTCGATGAGCCGTCAATGCCGTCGACTTTGTGCGATGTGTCCCGTCTAGTTGTCTTTGTTGTATCGGATCGAGTGTTGGATACCGGTGGTCGAGGTTACTACAGCCTTCACTGCTGTTGGCTGACTTTCCCTCAACGCCGTCTTTGCGGATCGCACTTATTAAAAAGGAGAGTACAGGACAAGATAAAGAAGGGAGTCGCCTGGAAGTCCGTTTCTTATCGTCCGAGAAGGGGTCAAATGAATGGTGGAAGACTGGGGAGAAGAAAGCAGAGGGCTGGAAGGTAGAAGAGGGAAAGGATGGGATGGATGTTGGCCAGCGCCATGATAAGGTCCGTGTTGGTAACGTGGACCTCCATCAAACTGCTGGAGGATCAACAGGGGAGGCCAGGAGCAGGTTACAGTGGTCTAGTGGGCATTAAATGGGCTAATAGACCAACGGGCTTGTTGGAGTGGGCTGGGAGGGTCACCAAAGGCGCTGACTGGACTAGGCTTGGCCGCTAACGCTCTGGTCCCTTATCCGTAGGTCCACATGATGGTTGGAACCATCCCCTGCCGGCCGCTCCTCATCCATGCGAGAAGAAGGAGAAAAAGCAACCATCGGTTGGCAGACGAGGCCCCGCCTAATTATGTGGAAGAAGGAGAAAAAGCAACCATCGGTTGGCAGACGAGGCCCCGCCTAATTATGTGGAAGAAGAAAAAAAAAAAGAGCCAAGGCCGAAGGTGGCGTGGGAATAAGAATGGAAGGCTCGCCAGGCTGAGACACCAGGTTATAAATATTATGTCACTCGGCAATAAAAGTCGAGTTTCAACTCAAAACTGTGACAGCTGCAAGTGTTGAAAGACGGCGGCAGAAACGGAAGCGGAAACAGAAACAGACAAAGACGCGATCCGAACACGGGCACGAACGCTCCCGCGAGTGCGAACCCTCAAGGATTCTTAACGCGGCCCAATCATGCTCGCTATCATCTCGTGTGCGATGGGGAGAGCCCGCTCGCTACTGGGGGGAGAAGCTGCAGCGCTGAGGTCAGTTTGCGAATGCCTGACATGGGGAGCGTGAGAAGAGACGGCCTGTTAGCTTCAGCGTAGTTCCAGCGTGGGTGGTGGTAGTGTCACCGTCGCGTGCGCGCTAAGCTAACGGTTGGGTCAGGCTTCCGGGTTTTGGTGTTGGCGGGCTGACGCAGGGGCTTGCAGTAGGAACTCGTCGACCCCATCTAGGGTATCCTTTTAGCGGACGAGTCCACCCAGCCGCTGCCACCGGGGGGAGCGTTGCTGTGACGAGTCAGTGCGCTGGAACTCGCGGTTTTTTTTT